>APFE030215680.1:41966-68857 GCA_000404065.3 Pinus taeda
CGTCATAGTCAAGAGTCAATAAAGCCCATATTAATAATTGTAAGTGGTTAATCCGCAATTAATAATGGAACCACAGTTAGTTGCAAATGGGCCGTAGTATTAAATAGATGGTATTATTAATACCACGGTATTGGCCTGTGGTATTACATGTATGAGTCATATATAAAGGATAGAGACTCCCTGCGAGGAGCATTGTGCCTTATTTTGTAATCGAGCTCTGCTCTATTGGAGGTTGCCCCCTCGAAGAGGCAAGTGAACATTACTCTCTGAATAATAAAATCATTTCTATATAGTGTTCTGGGTATCTTTTCTTCGCATATTCTATATTTGGGTATCATTTGCAGGTTAAGAGCATAACACCCGTGCATCACAGGCTAGCATGGTATCCACCAGCCTCACTATCGACACTTCAGAAACTATCGAGGTGCTGCGTGTGAAGGTCTCCAACGTGATACTACTGTCGGATGGAGCATTGACCACAGAGAATGAAGTTGACAGGCCCATTGTTAGCACCCTCAAGGGAGTGGGGTTGAACTTTGCAGCGCTCCCTAGTGAGGCACTCCACCTATTGCAGGATGGATTGATCATAGAGATGAGGGTCGGCCAACACTGTGCTTTCTAGGTGATCAGTGAGCAGAGGATTAATAATGAAAATATGGCCCTATAGCAAGACTCTACCATCACCACCATGACTGAGCTAACTGACTGAAACAAGTGCATAATTCAAGTCATGGAGGAGGCATGCTGAATGGTCCTGGAGTTAGCCATTCCTAAGGAAGAACCGGTAGAGGTGCGCGTTCGCAAGCTTGCTATAGGGGTGCGAGATGCTCACACAAAGATGGATAGGGTTTAGCTAGAGATGAACCTACAGATTGCACATCTACAGTTGAAGGCCTAGCCTTCAACTATGCCAGATGTAAAGGAGCAATATGAAACCATTATCAGAGAGGCGATAGCAGCTGTAGACAGTGCGGTAGCAGGCTACACACAACTTTTTGAACAATTGTTCAAGTTCTTGACGAGCCTATAGGAGGACCCTAATGTAAAACAACTAGAGACAAAAGTGTGAGAACTGCAGCAATGCTATGACAAATTAAAAGGCACAGTGTGAACCATTTCTCTCACACAGAGACTCGCAAAGCTTCAGGAGGCAAAACAATTGAAAGAACAAGTAGATGCAGTGCAACACAAGGAGCCAGTGCCGAAGGCGCGCTTGAATTCTTGGCTGGATGAGGCTTATGCAATCACAACCTCTATTGAAGGAAATGTTGTGAATCTACAAGCTACTCAGCAAAAGTTTCACGCTGACAGTTCAGGACTAGCGACAGAGCAGTTGGTTGAAGAAGCAAAGCAAGCAACCGCACAGTGCACTACTGAGGTTGCAGTCATACAAGTCGAGCTAGGAGGTCTTCACGCCAAGATCTTCGTGCCCGCAGAGTGACTCAAGGGTGACTCACCATGTTTGTTTTGGGGGCTTGTTGGGAATGAGTTCCCCTAAGGATAGTTTTTGGGCTAAAAGCCCATGTTTTGGGTAAATTTTGTAATAAAGTTGTAAAGTCTCCACATTTTGTGGTCGTGGAGGGCAAAGGTGTCAAGAATCATAAAGGGTTTTCCACCCTTAATTTTTAAAGTCTAAAGTCAGTTGTAAATATCCACCCATGGTCCATGGACCATGGGATTGTATAAAAATGAGCTAAGTAAGTAAGATATAAGAGAAAAAGTAAGAAGAGAAGTCTTGGATTCTTAGTAGAGAAGTCTAAGTGTTTGGGTCTTACCGTAGGTAGAGGCTCTACAGCTGAGTGCACATAGGCCTAGGGTGGAAGTCCGCAATTGAGTGCACGGACCCCTGTAGCTTTGTGCGCAGGGCGGATAGAGTTTGTATCAAACTAAAAATATTAATAGAGAGAAGAATTTTGCAAATTCTATGTCTTTATTTCCTATTAATGCATCTTGTTATATTACTTTTTAGGTTTAATATTACAATGCTTATGTGATGTGCGAATATATGTGATTATATTGGTTAATTGAATGCAAGTAAGAAAGTCAGTTTACTTGGCGCTAACTATGATTGTTTAATAAGATAAATAAAACACTTAAGATAACTTGGCAACCTATACATTACATTGTCATAGCAGCATGAAAGTACGTAGACCACGAGTTAAGGCTATGCAAAGGCCAATCATACACCTTCATAGATGTACTGAAGGGTAGAATAAAGGGCTAAACTGATAGAGCCCTAAAACATAGTGACCTGCCCGAAAGCAGGAATAGAGGGTATAAACTAGCATCACAACCATCTCAGGGTGTGGAAACTTGGATCTAGCATCCCCCCTACTACTTCGGTTGAGACTTAAGTCCGTGCTCCGCAGGATGATGTCGAAAGGGCTAGTAGTGTAGGGATTTGTTTGGCTAACTAAAACGAAACCTAGGTCAGGCCCCACAAAGCCAACACCTGTGGTTGAGTGCACAAGGAAGTCTTGAGTCGATAAGAAAAACTGAGTATCAATAAAGAGATTATTCCAAAAAATGATGTGTTTTGTCTATTTATTTTTGTTATGCATGAATGCAATTTTATGGTGTGATGAATAATGGGTTATGAAATAATACTGTATTGATGCGCAACCTTACATGATTTATATTTTATATGAACGCAAGTAATAATAACTATTTACATGAAGAATGTCTTGTTGCATGTTAAATTTATTGAACACTTAAGCTGATTTGGGTAAATGTGAAATTAGGAGTAACCACAGGGGTGTGTAAGTGGTTGATTTACCTATTCAAGGTCTACAAAAAATAGTCATAGACCTTTAGGAAGGTCTAATGGTTGGTTAAGGGAAGTTATATTGATAAGACTTAAAGGCTTATCGATCTTTGAAAGGCAGGTTTAGGGCATAATGCGACATTACACCAATCTTTGGGTGTCGAAACTTGGTTCCAGCACCCCCCTATACTACTTTAGGTGAGACTTCAGTCCACGCACCATGGGTTGATACTGAAAGGGCTAGTAGTATAGGGATTTGTTTGGAAAAAATATAGTAGAAGTTAAGGCCTGGGAGCAACGTGCTGAGCATGATCATCGAGTACAAAGTCAAAAATGAATAAATGTTCATGGATAAATCAGCAGCACTGGAATCATGGAAGAAATTTTAGGCATAAAAGGAACAACTTGTAGTCGTGGTGGCCGAGGCATGTAGAACAGTCACTGAACTACATATCTTGGAGGAAGCTCCATTGGAGGCGAAGATCAAGAAGTTTGTTGTAGGTGTGCATGACACGAAGAAGGAAGTGGCTAAGGTTCAGTTTGAACTAAACCTAAAAATTTACTGTGCTAGAGTTGAAGTCACAACCTTCAACTCCACTAGAGGTTAGAGAACAACGTGAATCCACTATGGAGGGAGTCACAATAGTAGATACTGCATTGGTGGATTTCACTATGCTTTTTTAAAAATCCATGGAAGTCATCACGACACTATAGGAAGATCCTAACCTATAGAGGTTAAACACAGAAGCATGTGAATTGTAGTAGTGGTGTGATGAAGCAAGAGTGAAGATGCACACTATCGCTATTGTACAATGGTTGGCCAAGCTGCATGATGCAAAACAGTTGCTTGAACATGTGGAAGCATCACAAAGAAAAGAGGTGGTCCTCCAGGCCAAATTAGGGCCTTGGCTAGTTGAGGCCTGTGTTATCTCCACCAACATTGAGGAGAAGTTGGCAATCCTATAGAGAACACAATAGAAGATCAAGGAAGATAGTGAAGGACCAAAAACAAAGTAGCTAGTGGAGCAGATCAAATAGGCAGCCATGCAGAGTGCGGCTAAGGTAGCAGTGCCACAAGTAGAGTTGGGAGGTCTCCACAGTAAGATCTCCATGCCACCAGAGTGAATCAAGGCTGACTCATGATATTTGTGTTGGGGGCCTGTTGGGACAGGGTCCCCTAAGGTCAATGTTGGGGCAAAAATCCCAAGTTTTGTTATATAAAATGTAAAGTCTCTGCAAGTTGTGGTAACAGAGTGTGTAGATAGTAAAGTGCCACAAAGGGTTTTATGCTTCTTTTAGGTAAGTTGTGTCGGCTTTTATACATCTCCCCATGGTCCGTAGACCATGTCATTGTATAAGTAGGAGAGTCTTAGAGAGTCTAAGGCAGTAGTGCTAACAATGAAGATGAATGTAATGGGTCAGTAAGAGAAAGAGTGAAAAATTCTTAGAGTAGAAGAGAATCTCTACAGTTGTGTTCACGGGGGCCTAGAGTAGAGTCTACAGTTGACAGTACAGACCTCTGCAACTGAGTGTTGTGGTGAAGTAAAATTATAAGTGCGGACATAAACAAATTCCTCTAGCCTAATAATGGGTCTAACCACAAAAAATACATTCTATGGAGGATTTTCATCAATTAGAACCAATTAAGAGGGCCTACCTCTTAGTACACTTATCTCGTTTGATGATGTCCTTGTTTGCTCGCTCCAACTATCTCTTGCCTCCTTTTTCAAACACTTGAAACAAGTAAACAATAGCAAGCAACAACCATAATAATAGATAAATTGAAATTCAACCTACTTAACAAGTCAAGAAACTTTAAGCCCTGAACATGTAAGATGACAAATCATGTAGGAAATTAATCAATATTTGCATATATATTGAATCCAGAAGAGATTACAACCATTGTCTTGACTTTGTCGTTCTCCTTTGACAAGACCAGGTTCCCACACACTTCTGCTAGTATTTCATGATGACCTCAATGACAATAGTTTTAAGACTCTTCCCTTTAAGCTTCACTCCAAACCAAATCACACTTCTCCCTCACACAAGTAAAGAGCTACAACTATGAATAGCTTATTGTTTACTCCAAACCAAAATAGCACTAGCACACCAACCTTAACACTTCAACCCTAACACTAGCGTGTGCTTGGGAAAAAGGGACATTTATATAAGATGAATAGATGGGAGATGGATCCTCTTCTCATAGGAGAAGGTATTATCCCTTGAGATATTTCCATCATTATATGTGAAAGGAGCCCAAACTAACATCCTCGACCCCATCCGGCCAGACCATTTACTAGACTTCTGTTACGAAGCTTCTAGATCTTTAAGCTTCGACTCTTAACTTAAAAACTTTCCATAACAGGACCGATGTCACTGGAACAAAGCTCAGTCACTTCGGTTGGTGCTAGGGACAGTGCTAATCCCTACATATTGGCATGAGGAAGATAAGGGCCATTAGTGTTAGTCTTGTAAACTAGGCAAAACAGAAGTTTCAAGGGAAATGGTGCAAAAGGGAATTGATCTACTCATGAAGAGGGACACAATGGTGGTTTCTTCATGAAGGGAAAGCATATGGGGTTCACTGTAGAGGTCCTCTGGTATGAAGGAATGGAGAGTATAGGGACAGTGACAAAATGTTGTGTAACAGATGCCCCCTAAAGCATGAAGGCCAAACTAGAGTGAGGGATGAAATGCTTTATGAATCATTGTAGGGAACCGTACTCTGGCATCAAAAAACCTCGCAAGCAAGTATAGATACATATACATAACTGAAAACTCTCTCAAATGATGCATGAATCGTGGCATGGATGTAGCCATCCAGAGAATGATCATGTAAATGGATCCAAGTATGGGCACAACCATCCATCAAAGAGGATCATAATAAAACCAAGGTATGGTTGCATCCATCCAATAATGAGAAGTATTACATATGATAACTCATGGTATGGTCGTAGCCATCCATCTGAAAGAGACATGTACATCAACATAGCCATGTCACATCACTTCGTAACCTAGACTTTTGTGATCTGAGTCGAGGGTCTTACACTCCAACACGACCCGATCAAAGTACACATCCTAACATGTGAATTGATGTGTTGACTTTGAACATGCTAGAAAGTCGCTTGATTACTAGCCAATGATGTAAACTATTTAAAAAGAGTGAGAGAAATCACCAATAATGACAATGGTCCTTAAGGTACTATCAGCACAATCCATGGAATGAGAATAGAGGAACTAAAGTCAAACACCCATGAAATCAATCGATCGAAAGCCAATGATGCGAACTTGTCGTTGAGTGCGAAGAACATGCCATTAGGGCATGCAAGCTCTAAGGTACTGGAAGGGAGTCTCTCGGTTAACTTCCTAGATAATGGGTTGAAGTCAACAGGAAGTGACTATGTCAAAGGAGGGCCATAATGTATCCCACATCATCAATGTGAGACAAAATGATGAAAAATTATTTTGGATGATATAGAGAATCAAAGGAAAATGTAACTGTAGAAGGACAACTCTTGAACATATCGACAACACGACTGGAAGTTTGACAGCTTTTAGATCCATAGTATCGGTGGTCACGATGATGTGGCAGAGATAAAATGCAAGGAAAAAATGAACAGTCCAACCCAGTGAGGTCAGCAATACAAAGGAGGATATCCCAACCTAACACGAAGCAGAAAGTGTCATGTTCAAGAGTGAGCTGCCGACATGACTGATTAGATTTCCAAATTTTCCCCCACCATTTCTAGCAGGTACCCCAATTATTTTTTAATTGCAAGCTTGAATGGGATAGTATATGCTTGCACTGTAAGTTCATCCTTCGGACGAATCTAACCTAGTAAGTTTAACAAGCCTTAGGAAGGAGAAGCTCATGTTCCTCGTGATGATGAATCCTATGTCGTTGAATATTTTATGAGTTCGACAATGGTGTAACTCAATATCTTTTTCATGTTTAGAGAGTCTGAAAAATACATGGAAAAGAAAACTTGACATGGTCCCTTTTCGTAAATTTGTGTCTCTTGAGCCCGAAAAGGTAGAAAAAAATACTTGAGAGAACTGCTTGACCGTTTCAGTCAAGGAGTACCTTTTTCGTAAATAGTGCCTCCGTGCCTGAAAAAGGGGTAAACTTATACTGGACAGATGATGTTTCACATCCATTAACAAGTTTAGAACAATAAGGGCTCGACCATCTTTTCACTTTTAAAGGGTTAGAAATAAGCTTGAAAGTGAACCCTCCATTTTATTCTCTTTTATGAGTCAAAAGGGAAAAATACTCGGAAATCTTTTCATATGAGATTAACAAGTCGAGAAAAGAGCTAAAACGTGACTCGTCATCATCGTTGAACATCCATTAGCTACCACTGTGAAAAAAAGGTAAAGTGTATTATCCAGTTCTTGAGGCAAAATAGGTTAAAACATTTAAAAAAACCTAATATTTTCAGGAAAAAATGAATAAAAAGGAGAAAAGTAAATATATTTTTACCATTTACCAATTTACCTTGCGTGAAGACATTTCATTCACTTTTTCCCTAACTGTTCTGGAGCATATTGCGGGAGATCTAGGAGATCATTTGCCGAGCTACCAGTTACAGGTAAAAGCCAAATCCCTGAGCTCCATTTTCATGTCTTTGATTCCTATTTTTAACCATTTTTTTGGTTTTTTGAAAGGGTTTTGCAAAATGTTTTTCACCCTTCGTCGGTGCAACTTCCGGGCATGGAATCGTGCCAGGCGAGGATGATTAACAAAGCCTATCATGCTATTGGCACAACTATTTTTAAAACAGGTGTGTCGACGTTGTGAATAGGGAAAAACCCTATTTCCTCACAAAATCACCATTAAAACTTAAAATTTATGGGCCAAGCATGATTGTTGACTCAAATTAACGACTCTTGCAGGAAAGAATCACTGAAAATGGTGGATTGGAAAGAACGAGAACATGAGGATGTGGAAACCCAAGCACTGAATGAACCAAATTTCTTGGAAGCTTTGAGGACATCTGGTCTCCTCAAATTCTTTCTCACACCTGGGATGTGGGCCCAACTTGAGTTGCTTTGGTACCTGATTAGTCTTTGGGACATAAATCGGGAAATGTTTGTCATCGGTGAGATGGAGCTAGAGTTGGAGGCCCTGAAATCCTACAGTGGGAAGATTGAGATTTCCAGTGTTCGGGATATGACACTAAGAGTGCTTCTGTTGACCATCAATAGAGTGGCGGGGTCCCAGGCAGAACATGAGACCAACAAATCAAAGTTCCTGTATGTTATCAACTGCACAACACCTACGATCTTCAACTAGGCAGAGGCCATGAAGATAAACATAAAGTGCTAGCTCTCTAAAGCTAAAGAATGGAATGTGAAGCAATTTTGCTTCAGATCTATTCTTGTGACCATTTTCTTGGAATGGGTGCCACTGTTCCAGTATCAGCTGACTGAGGTAGATCCTCCTATGCTAAGCAGTCCATATATGGCCTGTTGGAGTTGTTTAATGCCCAGGATCACTGGGGGTCAGCACATGTCATACAAACTTGCATTTGTTTCATGGCTATGACGACATAAGATCGTTGTGGAGGACTAGCCATACAGTCGCACTCACTTCCATGGAGATCCGGACATGCCCTTACCATATGGAGAGGATTTCGACGATGAAGGTAAAAAATAAATCTTTTAATTTTGAGATTTTTTAATTGGTTTTGGTATATATGTGCTTATAACATTTCTTTTGTTAATGTGGAAGTTGGACTAGAGCGGCCTGCTGAGATATCCCCAATAGCTAGGAAAGTCCCGTACTTGATTGATGCTTTCGCTCCTTATCAGGAGGGGAGTGATAATGAGGAGGAGATCGCGAGGAATCTTTAGGGGTTGACTCATGGTATCCTAGAGTATGATCGAGTAGGAGACATTCCTCTTCAGTACTAGAGGCACACATTGGGAGTCTTGGATCAGATCCACTGATTACTGACTCATGTTGCACAAGCTGTATCATGCTACCATGATCGCCATGCTGATGAGTTCTTAAGTCTAGCACTTACATTTGTTTAGGCCTGTGTGCCATCAATATATGAGGCCTATGAGCCACCGATGTTATTTTGAATATACATATTATTTTTTGGTGTTTTGATGTATCAAAGATTATCACCATATATATATCTGCTATAGTTTCTTCCTTATTATGGTACAAATGGTTTGTTTTATCTTTTCACATGTTTCATAAATGCCTATCTAACACATAATTAGCTAATTCATCTACCAATGTATTCATGCGCCTAGGAATATGATGATATGTAATGTAATCAAAATGTCTTTCCAGTAGACAAATACAGAGATAAATTCTCAATATTTGAGGGTCTCTGACAGAATATTACCCGTTGAGTTGAAGGACGACAAGCTGTGAATCCAGGTTGACAACCAACTCTCTAATGTCAAGAGCAATGACTTACAATAGTTCAATGACTGCACTGTATTCAACAATGTTGTTAGTTGTATGACCTAGACAGATACCTTGAAAGTCAATCAAATCATTGTTAGGGGTCATAAATAGTACATGCCATAGATGATAGGTTTTGGGTACTATGGAAAGCACCATCAACGAAACCGATGTGAGGAGTTGCAGGCATCTACAAAGTAAGAAAGGCATGGTAAATAGGAAATTTGTTTGAAAACTAACACACAAAACCACACTACACAAAAATGAATGACACACTAATGTACATAAGTAACCATGCAAGTTGACCTAAGCACAGTACTTCTTGAGGGAGTCCAATATGAGTTTTACTCTTTTATTTGGTTGAGTCGATGCTTACTCATCTTATCAAGGACAAAACACTGGTTTTCATTTGTGTTGATTGATTACTCGAGTTCGGGCATGGACTCTCTCAAAAAGTACTATGCTTAGGTCATCTTGCATGGTTACTTTTGTACAATAGCCTGTTATTCATTTTTGTACAACATGGTTTGGTGTGTTATTTTGCAAGAAACTTTCCTACTTATTATGTTTTTCCTACTTTGTAGATGTTAGTGCCTCCTCACATTAGTTTCACTGTTGGTGCTTTCCATAGTGCCCAAAATATGTCATCCATGGTATGGACCATTTATGAACCCCATGGTGAGTTGATTGATCTTCAAGGTATATGTCTAGGTAAAAAACTAATAACATCGTTGAGTATAGTGCAGTTATCGAATTATTGTCAGAAGCTATCACTCCTGGCATCCTACAATTGGTTCTCAACCTTGATTCATAGCTTGTTGTCCTTCAACTCAACGGTCAATATTCCATCAGAAACCCTAAGATACTGAGAATGTATCTACGTATTCATCTACTACAGAGAAATTTTGATTACATTACATATTACCATGTTCCGAGACACATGAATACATTAAAAAATGCATTAGTTAATTATGTGTTGGATAGACATTTGTGAAACATGTAAAAACTCAAAAAACAAAAACATTTGTACCATAGTGAGCAAGGAAGTACAACATATATATGTGTGTGCGTGTGTGTGCTGATAATGTTTGTCATACATCAAAACCTAAAAAGATAATATGTGTGTTAAAAATACATCGGTGGTTGGTAGGCCTAAAAAATGTGAAATGCTAGACCTATGCACTAAACAACATGATGCTCATGATAACATGTAACTACTTAGACTACGCGAGTTAGCAGTCAGAGGATCCAATCTCACACCCCCACCATACGCCTCTGATACTGGCGTGGGACATCACCCATCCGAGAATACTCTCAGTTCCCAAGGGTCAAACCCTCAAGATTCCACGTAATCTCCTCCTTGTTGTCACTTCCCTCCTGATAAGTGGCAACATCAAAATGTCGAACGATGCGCTTGGCAATCGAGGACATCCCGACAGGGCATTCTAGTTCAACATCTGCATTCATAAAATCAAAATGCCATGAACACATATATCTCAAAAACAATAAAAATCATCAAAAAATAAAAAATTGTTTTTTTTTTTACCTCCATCATCATAACCCTCCCCCTTTGAGAGTGGCATATTTGGATCTCTGTGGAAGTCGGTAACAATGTAAGTTCAATCCTCCACTATGATCATTTGTCAACATAGCCACAAGAAATTTCAGGCATATCGGACATATGTTGGCCCCCAGTAACCCTAGGCATCAACTGGCTCCAACAGATCATCCTTAGGTCTCATGGCATTAGCAATTCCACCTCTGTCAGCTGGTACTGGAACAATGAAACCCCCTCTAGGAGGAAGGTCACTAGCTCAAGTTTCTCGCAGATAGTTGGCACTTCATGTTTACTTTCATATCTTCTCCCCAATTAAATATAGTGGGTGAAATCAATAACATACTGAAACTTCGACTTGTTGGTATCATGCAGTGCTTGGGACCCAACCACTCTATTGATGGTCAACAGTAACACTCTCAACACAAGATCCCAAACTGTCATAATTGCGATCTTGCCACTTTTGGATTTGAGAGCATCTGGGCAATGTTAGTCAAGTAGCATGGTCACACTTTCCACAATCATCTTTGACCCATATATAATGACTGGGTCCCCTCTCTAGGATAGTCCTGTGGTGAAATAAATGTGTGAAGTTTCCAACTCCAACACTTGGTCACCAATGATGAAAATTTCCCGATTCATGTCCCAGAGACTGATTAGGTACCGTAGTAGTTCGAGTTGAGCCTATAGACCTGGTGTAAGAAATAATTTGAGGAGCCCACAGTTCCTCAAAGCATCCAATCAATTTGGGTCGGCCAATGCTTGAGTATCAATATCCTCATGCTTGCATTCCTTCTAATCCACCATTTTTCACAATTTTTTCCTTGCAAAAATGATATAATCAAGTCAATAATCATCTTTGGCTAGAAAAATTTGGATTCAAATGGTCGAGTTGAGAAAAAAAATGATACATTCTTTGCTCATGGCACCGGCATCACCATTTTAAAAACAATGGTGTTGGTGACACGGTTGGCAGTCTTAAATCCCTGATAAGCGCAATTCCGTGCCTGAAAATTGCGCCGACTGAGGGAATTTTTTTTTTTTTGCCAAAACCTCCTCATGAAATCCAAAAAAAGGATAAAAAATAGGTAAAATTAGTATGAAAATCGAGCTTAAGGTCTCGGCTCTTACTTGCAGCTTCCAGCATGGTGAATGACCTCCTAGATCTCCCACAATCTGCTACAAACAAATTAGGGCACAAGTGGGTAAAAAGCTCTTCACACAAAGGTAAAATGGTAAATGGTAAAAAATAATTACTTTTTACGCATTTTATTCATTGTTTCATGAAATATTAGGGTTTTGAGTATTTTTTGACCTATTTTTCCTAGGAACTAGATAATGCATTTACCTTTTTGTGCAGCGATAGGTGATGGATTATCGATGATGGTACTAGAGTTGTGTTTCAGCTCTTTTCTCGACACGTTAAACTCAAATGAAAAGATTGACAAGTATTTTTCCCTTTTTGACTCATAAAAGAGAATAAAATGGGGGTTTTTCTTTCAAGCTCCTTTCCGACTCTTTAAACATGAAAATATTTCCGAGCTCTTGTAATTTTGAACTCATTAAAGGCTGCAAAACATCGTTCACCCAGTATACATTTACCCCTTTTTCGGGTTGGGATGTACTATTTATGAAAAAGGTACTCCTTGACTGGAATGGTTAAGCGGTTCTCTCAAGTATTTCTTTCTACCTTTTTGAGCTCGAGAGACAAAAATGTAGGACCATGTGGAGTTTTCTTTTCCATGTCTTTTTAAAACTATCTAAATATGAAAAATATACTGAGTTACCCATTTGTCAGACATGTTAAAACATTAAACGAAATTGGTTTCATTTCCATGACGAATGTGAGCTTCTCCTTCCTCGGGATCATTCAACTTACTAGGTTGGGTTCGTCTGAAGGATGAACTTACAATGAAAGCATATGCTATCCCCTTCAAGCTTGCGATAAAAAATAACTGGGGTACTTGCCAGAAATGGTGGGGGAAAACTTGGAAATTCTATCGGTTGTGTCAGTAGCTCACTCTTGAACACGACACTTTTTGCTTCGTGCTGGGTTGGGATATCCTCCTTTTCATTTTGACCTTCCTGGGTTGGGCCACTCATTTTTTCCTTCCATTTGATCTCTACTATGTCATCGTGACCATAGATCCTATGGATCCAAAAGCTACAAAACTTTGGAATGGTCACCGATATGTTCAAGAGTTAGTCCCTCTGTAGTTACACCTACTCCTGATTCTCTATATCTGCTAAAATCATTTGCATCCCTTTGTCTCATGCTGATGATGTGGGATACATCATGGCCCTCCGTCGACATGGTCACTTCCTATCCACTTTAATTCACTATCCAATAAGTTGACCGAGAGACTTCCTTCCAGTACCTTAGAGCTTGCATGCCCTAATGGAAAGTTCTTCTCACTCGACGACAAGTTCACATCATTGAATTTCGATCGAGTGATTTCATGGGTGTTCAACGTCAATTCCTTTATTCACATTCCATGAACTATGCTGCCAGTACCTTGAGAGCCATTTTCATTATTGGTGGTTTCTCTCACACTTGTTAATTGTTCACATCATTGACTGGTAATCATGCAACCTCCTACCATGTTCGACTTCAACACATCTGTTCACATGTTAGGATTTGTACTTTGATCAGGTCGTTTGGAGTGCAAGACCCTAGGCTAAGATTACAAAGTCCAAGTTGTGAGGTGATGTGACATGGTCATGTTGATATACATGTCTCTTTTAGATGGATGGCTGTCACCATACCATGAGTTGTTATATGTGATCCTTCTCATTATTGGATGGTTGTGACCATACCTTGGTTTCATTATGATCCTTTCTACCGGATATTTGTGCCCATTCCTTGGATCCATTCACATGATCATTCTCTAGATGGTTGCATCCATACCACGATTCATGTATCATTATTCAGAGTTTTTTAGTGATGTATGTATCTATGCTTGCTTGCAGGTTTTCTGATGATGGACTCTAGTTTCTTGCTTCCACTTGTAAAGCATTTCACCCCTTACTCTATTTTAGCCCTCACGCTTTAGGGGGCATCTGTTACACAACATTTTGTCACTATCCATGTACTCCCCATCTATGATCATGGAGGACCTCTATAGTGTACTTGACATGCTTTCCCAACATGAAGAAACTCCCAGTATGTCCCTCTTCATGAGCAGAATAATTCCCCTTTACACCATTTCCCAAGAATCTTTCTTCTATCCTACTTTACGACCGCCGCTAATGACCAGTTTTCTCCTTGTGCTGATTTATAGAGGCTAAAACTAGCCCTCGCACTGATCAGAGCAACTGAACCCCTTTTTGGTCATGTCAATCATCTTTTGGAAGGTTTTTTACATAAGGGGCTGAAGGTTCCATGTCTAAAAGCTTCATAACAGAAGTATGGTAGATGGTTGGGCCAGATAGAGCGAAGGAAATAGGTTTGGGCTCCTTTCCACTATTAGGATGGAACAAACTTAAGAGATAAGACCTTCTCCCATGATGAGAGGAACCATCTCCCATCCATCCAAGCTATATAAACCTCTATTCTTCCCAAGAAAAAGCTAGCTAGAGTTTTGGAGAAAGTTTGAATAATCAGCAAGTCATCTATAGCTTGTAGCTTTCTAGTGTATTTTTGAGGAAGAATAGTGTGATTTTGGTTTGGTTTGAGACTAGAGGGAAAGAGGCCTTAAAACTTCTGTTGTTGGGGCTATCCATGAAGTGCTAGAAAAAGTTTGGGAACCCGAATACGTCGGAGGAGACCAGCAACATCAAGGCACCAGTCGTAATTTCTTTTTGATTTGTATAAATGAAACTATTGATTGATTTCCTACATGAAGTGTCATTTTTCATCTTTATGGCTTAATATTCCTTGACCTATTAAGTAGGCTGAATATAATATTTTATGCTATCACTATTGTTGTTGTTGTTTTTTTCTTGTTTCAGGTATTTGAAGGAAGGAAACAGAAGATAGCTGGAGTGAGGAGGCAGGATCATCACCAAGTAGAATAGCATTCTAAGAGGCCCTCTTAACTGATTCTAGCTTAAGGATATTTTCCATAGATTGTTTGTTTGTGGCTAGACCCACTCTCTCAGGCTAGAGGAATTATTTGTGTCTGCATAAGAATTTACCTGGATTGCACTTACGCACATCATAGATGACTCTTAGATAATTATTTACTCAGATCTACTTAAATGTTTTATAACTTTAACAAAATGTGTTATAGTATTTGCGTAATCACTTAACATTAATTGCATTCAGAAACCAATGTAAAACAAGTAATGTCACACATCAGTACATCATTATTTCATAAACCCATTATTCATCACAGCATAAGCACATTCATACATAACATAAGTTAATAGATAAAACACATAAATTTTTGCAACAATTCTTTATTTATATTCAGTTAATCTTAGAAACTCAAGAATTCCCCATGCACTCAGTTGCAGAGGTCCACGCACTCAGTTGAGGATACTACTCCAGACCTCTGCGCACTTAGCTGTAGAGCCTTTCCCCCCTCGAAGACTTCTACTTCTGCACTAGGCTTCTTTGATCATACCCATAGACAACTTCTTACTTGCCTTAGACATTCCTAAGACACACCTATTTATACAATCCCATGGTCTGCAGACCATGGGTAGATCTTCAAAGCTGACTTAAGTTACATAAAATAAGGGTAAAACCCTTTTTGATTCTTTAACTAAATATGCACTCTACAACCACAAATTTCGAAGAAATTACATATTGTTACATCAAAACTTGGGCTTTTGCACCAAAATTGACCCCAGGGGACCCCATCCCAATAGGCCCCCAACAAAAGGATCATGACTTTCCCTCGACTCACTCAGCTGGTATGAAGCTCTTGCTACGAAGATCCCCTAACTACACTTGAACCACTTCTACTTCAGCTGCGCTTTGCGTGACTGCCTGCTTCACATGTTCGAACAACTGCTCTGTGACTTGTTCTTCGTTTTCCTACTTGATCTTCTACTATGTAATCTAGAGGTTCGCCAACTTGTCTTGTATGTTGGCGGAGACTTGGTAGTCTTCTTCCAACCAAGGGTCCAACCGCACCTTAAGGAATTCCTTTTTTTTCTATGTGGATTCCACTTGTGCAAGAAGTTGCTTCCCCTCCTACAACTTGGTGAGGCATTGCACTATAGCCACTATGCGCGCTGTCGCTCGTACATTGTCGTACTGTTATTGAAGCTCATGGGGCTCTGTATTTAATCTCTGCAGGTTGGGATCCTCTTGTAGGGATGTTATTACTTCCATGGCCTCCTCAAAGAACATTGTGTAGTCCACCACCATGGCATCAATAGTAGCTATTCCATCCTTAATACCTTCTTCGTGCTTTTCCCTAACTTCTGGCAAGCTCGAAGACTGTGACCTGAGCTCTAGTTATGTGATTTTCAGGTTGAGATTGAACTGAACTCGATCCACTTATGTTCTAGCATTGCAGACACCCCCTGCATGCTTCCTGATCTTGGCCTCAAGTGGTGCTTCCTTTGGTATGTGAAACTTTGGCACTATCATGCAAGCTTCCGCCACTACGGTTGCCTATGGGGCACTATGTGCCTGTATTGTCTCCTTGGCCTTCAATGCCTCTGTCTTCTTGGTGAACATCTGCTCATTGTTCACTCAATATTCATTGATTAAGATGAGAGCATTATGCTCCCACACTCTTAAGTCCGCTGTCACGCTTGTCTGCAGTGTGTGACGATACTCGTTCGAAATCATTGCAAGGCTGAGGCTAATATTCTTTATAGTACTTACGATGACCTTGTCATTGTCCAATTTTGCACTCAACAACCCTTCCGGCAGCACAACTGCTCAAAGATCCACTAATCTAACCATCTCTGTGGCTTGATTGGTCCCTAGTGCCAAGGTCATCTATGCACCGTTCAACTGCCCTGCGCCCACCTAGATCATGTTGATATGGATCTACAACTCACGTAGATCCTTCTAAATAGTACCAAGTGACTAAAGGTGCTTCTGTTTGAACTACTACAATATTTTCATTGTGGTATCATGCACTATGTCTCAGATGTTGTCGAGATCGCCCTCTATGAGCATGATGGGATCCAGGGGTGGCTTCAGTGATTTTGACTTCTTTCGTGGTCCCTCCTTCTATTGTTCCCTATATCTCTTCACCTAGAATGGAGTGCTTTCTTCTTCTTCTCCACCACCTCCCTACTTTGACTGCTCCTCTTGCTCGGTCTGGGGTAAAATGGAATTACCACTCCACTCAAAGTTGTGATGTTCCTATTCAGCCTATTCATTTGCAACATGCTCATTTTCCAGCAAGGCATTCTCCTTGGCCTCCTTCCTTCATTTCTTAGGCAACTGCTGGGCCGCCTGCTTCTCTACCTCCTTCTTCGTTTCTTCATGGAACTTCCCACGCCTTTACTAGAGCCTATAGATAGATCAAATGGAGAATTCCAATTTTTTTTCCATTGCTTAATAACCTCCTAAATGGCATCATCTTTCGCAAGATAAGGAAAATCAAACCACTTTTTCCGCAGATCCTTCCATGCCCTAATGTGTATGCAGTGGAATTTTTCCTTAAACTCCATGTACTCTAATAGCTGATCAAACACATTTAGGGATAATTGTGGCTTCTGGTTTATGGTTGTATGAATTCTCACCTCCATCAGCACCAAAAACACTTTAGTCTCTATGACCCACGTGGAGTCCTTTGTGGCCCAAAGGGAGGCAAACTATGCAGCCTCTGGCAATCCTTTCTCCAAGGGAGTAAACTAGATGTCCTCTGGCAACTTCCAAGCTACTAGCACGATGGAGAGCAACAACCATGTGTAGTCGAAGGTTTTTATCTCATCCTGAACCTTGCAACAATTTGCTAGGAACTCGCTGCAGAGGTAGCATGACCAGTCAAACTGCACACCTTCTGTGCACTATGTAGCTAGCAAGATTACTCATACTGGAACCTCGTCCATGTGACTTTTCCTCATGACCTTACCAGCAAGGATTTGCCTGGAAAATTGCACCATAAGGTCAAGCATAGATGTGATGGAGTACTCGTGCAGCTTCTTAACTATCTTGAACTTTTCCTTCATCTTTTTCCCTAGGTCATACTCACTTGTTTTTCCGCCAAACTCCTTGGTCAGATTCAAGCTTGAATGTGGCAACAGTGTGATCCGATGGATCATCATGTCTGTGATAAGGATCGGTGCCCTCAGCTAGAAGCATCCATCATGTACTAGGGTTAGCAATTCCTTGATAACGATAATATTGATGTTGGAGTGGTGGTAGTGGGGCACCCACAGTAGGTTTAGCATCCCGTAACTGATTCACTCTGTGAATCCACTCGACTGGATCCAACGCAATGACTCTAGATTATTTATGGTTGTTGGCTTAGTGGGTCCTGACCTAGGTTTAGAGTTAGTTTGCCAAAAAAATCCCTACACTACTAGCCCTTTCGACATCAATCTGCGAAGTGCAGATTGAAGTCTCACCTGAAGCAGTATGGGGGGATGCTGGAACCAAGTTTTTGCACCCAGAGATCAGCGTGATGTAATTTTTTCCTTAAATCTCCCTTCATTTAGATTAATAAGCTTTTATGGCTTGTCAACATAACTTCCTTTAATAAGCCTCTAGACCTCCGTGAAGGTCTACGACTAGCTTTCGCGGACCTTGAATAGGTTAATTAACTACTTACGTGCATCAAAGATTACTCTTAACCCAGTATTCACTCAAATCTGCTTAAGTTTTTGATACCTTTAATGTACAACGATATAATATTTGTGTACACCCTTAATGTTAATTGTGTTCATATAACAATATAGAGCCAGTAAAGTTGCGCACCAATACAACATTAATTCATAAGCCTATCATTCATCACAAGATAAAGTGCATTCATACATAACATAAGTAAATATGTAAAACACAAGAATATTAATAATCTTCTTTATTAATATTCAGTTCAACTTATAGAATCAAGACTTCCCTGCGCACTCAACTACAGGGGTCTGTGCACTCAGTTGTGGACTCTACTCTAGGCCTCTACACACACAATTGTAGAGCCATCTCCTCCTCTAAGACCTCTATGATCTTCCTTCTATTGACCCATCACATTCGTCTTCTTCATTGATATCCTCTTCTTAGACTCTCTAAGACACACCTATTTATATAATTCGATGGTCCCAGACCATGGGTAGATCTTCAAATAACTGACCAAACTTACGTAAAGAAAGGTAAAACCCTTTTTGACTATTTAACTATCTACGCTCTATGTGACCACAATTTGCAGGGACTTTACATTCCTTTAGATAAAACATGGGATTTTCCCCCAAAACTTGACCCACGGGACCCCATCCCAACATGCTCCCAACTCAAAGATTGTGACTTTCCCTTGATTCACTCAGTCAGCACAGATATCTTGCTACGAAGATCCCCCAGCTCCACTTGTGCAATCGCTACTTCAGTTGTAGTCTACGTGGCTGCCTACTTGATCTATTCTACCAGCTACTCTATGGTTGGTATTGTATTGTCTTGCTTAATCTTTTGCTACGTACTCTACAAGTTTGCTAATTTTTCCTAAATATTGGCAGAGACTATGTAGGCCTCATGCAACCAAGGCCCAAATCTATCCTTAAGGACTACCTCTTTCTTTTGCACTGCTTCCACCTATGTAAGCAGTTGCTTAGCCTCGTATAGCTTCCCGAGGCATTATGCTATAGCAAAGGTGCGCGTCATTGCCCTTACTTCATTATCTTGTTGCTGTAGATCACAGACCTTTGTATTTAATACCTGCAGGGTGGTATCTTCCTGTAGGGTAGTCACCACTTCCATGACCTGTCCAAACAGTGCGGTGCAGTCCACCACAGTGGAATCTAACATAGAAACTACATCCTTGACAGTGGCTTCATGACTTTCTCTTACCTCTAGTGGGGTTGTGTTATTGGGAAAACTAGTGTCTATTCAAAGTAGCTAGTCCCACTAAGATGGGTAGCTATCTTAGAAAAAAACAAACTAAAGTCACTTGTGTTTTCCTTTATGAGAGATAGATGAGAGAGAAGCAGAGAGTACCAACCTCAGTCTTTCACTTGGCTCCTTGCTTGTTTCCTCTCCCCTTTGACAAAGCTTCGCCACTCCTTCTTTACTTGTCCCACTTCAAAGAACAGCTGTAGAGTCAAAGCAGCATAATACCATCAAAGCATAGAGATCTATAACCATAAACAATATAGGATCAGATGTATATTAACCATACAAATGCATATATCAATACAAGATTCAGAGATATACAAGAATATAGAGGAAAACTCAAATAGCTTTATTGATAGAAGTAGTAGAAGAGAGGATTACAACCCATTGATCTGACCCACCGCCATCCTCCCAGCATGAAAGCCCTCTTCACCTCATGAAAAGCTATATCACCCAACACTATGATGTTCCACAGATTAATCAACAACACTTCCTTACAAGATACAAAATTCCGGCTTCTGGATCTCTAGGATGAGGGATCCATATATAGATATTTGCAGGTGGGTGAGTTAGCTTCTGGGATTTTGATTAGTGTCATTTCTCTAATATTCCTTGGTTCCACTTGGAGATTTCATGATCTCTTACTCATCCCTGGGCGAATTCAGAGAGGCAAGTGTCAAATGAGCAGTCTATAGAAGATTCTCTAGGTTTCCACCTAGCCAACTACCTCTGCCATTTGTCTGCTCTCACTCATTGCACCCTACAAAATGGATTTTTAGTATGCATCACACTTTCTGAATATAGTAGGTGAGATGCATCGCACCCTTAGCATTGAGCAGTTTGTATGGTCTAGTTTTGACCAGTTCTGAGTAGTTTTTCAGGGAGAACTTCTGATAGATGACGTAATCAGTTGACCTTGTTACTTTAGGGTATGAAACAACACTTTTAGGGGCTTAGAAGCCCTTGGTTTATGGACATATGAGATTGGGGTTGCAGTGCCCAAATATGTCTCTAACACAACGCACCCCAGAAGAGAAAACTAGATGTTGCACCCCTACCTGCAGTGCATGAATGCTTAGGTGCAATGCACTTTTCGACCCTTTAGGCATGCGTTGAACCTAGGGCGAAATTTTGGAGCCCTAGGGCCCTAAAAAACTCATAATTTTTGCATGAAATCATAAAATGGAACCACTGAAAGAAATATAAGTGTTTTAGCTCCTACCTAGAAGTGACGGTACTCAAAATAGTCCACTGGATTGGTCGCAATCAGCTGCAAAATATTGAGGGGAAAAGTACTCAAAACTCTTAATGTTGAAGGTAAATGTGAAATGGTAAAGATGAACAGTCATTTTTGAGTATATATGGTCATATTTTTCATTATTTTATTCGTATTTAATGTTTTTACCTAGTCATGATTCATTTCTATTATGAAACAAGTATGTTTAATCCTTTCTGTGTTGTTCTAAGCATGTCAACATCTGTTAACAGATTTTTTTGTGCTTTAAACAAGTTATTTTGACTGAAGAGTATAATTTTATCTCTTTTTCTGACTCTTTAAACCTACGAGAAAGGAACGCCTTGAATTCCTCTTTCAGCTCTTTTCAGATTCCCAAAACATGAAAATATTGTCGAGCACTTGTCTTTTCGAACTCCTAAAAGTAAATGAAAAGACATCTACTTAGTATAAGTTTAACCATTTTCCGGACTAAGATAGACTAACTACGAAAAAGGAATACCTTATTCGAACATCTGGAGTTTTCTTTTTTGCCTCTTATTAAAACTCTCTAAACATGAATATGAAGTCGAATTTTACCTTCATTGGACTCGTTAAAACATCAAACAACGATGGACTTGTCGAAAATGACAAGACCGAACCACTATTTGTTAGGGTTCGTTAAATATACTCGGAGGGATTCATTTGAAGGATGGAATTACAAATCAAGAATATGTTATCCTCCTCAAGTTTGTTAAAAATAAATAGGTACTGACCAGTGTGGTTGGGAAAATTGGTAAAATAGGTTACTCCATTTGTTAATGGCAGCGAGTTTCTCTTAAACGCAACATTCTTCCACTTCATCTTCATGGCTGTTGGGTTGGATAATCTACTTGTCTTTCGGTGTTGGGGTAGGGTCCCTAGGGTCAATTTTGGGTTAGTTTAAACAATTTTTGAGTAGAATTTTGTAAAGAATGTAAAGTCTCCATGAAATGTGGAAGCAGAGCACACAACTAAGTAAGATTCAAAGGGGATTTAGCCCCTTGTATGGTAAGTAATAGGACAGTTTTGAGACTCACCCATAGGTCGCGGGCCATGATATTGTAATAGAAAGGCTGTAAATATTTGAGTCATAGCGAGTATACAAAAATAAATTTTGGGGAAGAAAAAGTAAAAAGGAAAGTGCTAAGGTAGGAATGCTTTGTTTTCCTGTACTTGGGCGAAAGGGGAAGGCTCCTACAGCTGAGTGCGCGATGACCTTGGAAAGTCCGCAATTGAGTGCGTAGGCCCTTGTAGTTGAGTGCGTAGGGTTGAAGAGTTTATAAATTGAATGTTGAATCTAATAAAGATTGATTTTGGACTGAATCTATTGCATCTATGTGTTGTTATTATTTTGTTAAGTTTATTCATTGTCGCTTAATGATATATTTTCTATGAAATAAAGTGTATTCTCTGCACGAATTTGTCAAATCTTTAATACTCATGCATGAAAGGTGTAACAAACTGTTTCACGAAGCTATTAGATAGATATGGTAATATAACTATTCAAAACAGGTAGATTTGCATGAAGGAAGATCTAGGGTTTTTATTTACTAAGAGAAAGTTGTGAGTGTGCTTCTATTAGGTCTGAAAAGCCTAATCATAGACCTTCACGAAGTTTTGGGGGCTGTTTGGATAGAGTTGTAGTAGTGGACCATAGGAAGGCATATATATGCGCGAAGGAAAATCTAAGCTACAAGGGCTTCAGAATACACATCACACTATCTCTGGATGCAGAAACCTAGTTCTAGAATCCCCCAATACCGCTTCGAATAAAGAACAGTAGTGGACCATAGGAATGTATAAATTTGCACGAAGGTAGATATCAACTACAAGGGCTTCAGAATACACATCACACAGTCTCTAAATGCAGAAACCTAGTTCTAGCATCCCCTAATACTGCTTCGAGTGAGACTACAACCTACACTATGTAGTTGTTGCCGAAAGGGCCAACAGATAGGGTTTTGTTGGTTGGCACGAATAACTATGAACCTGGGTTAGGCCCCCTTAAGCCAACAAATGGTTTTGTTGCTAGGACTGGGATCTATTTAATAGATGTGTGATAAATGGTTCTCTACAAAGAAAGAGATTGAGAAGTGGATTAACTGAAAAGTGCAGGCGTTTGCGGCTCAAGAGAACATGAGCCGTAAATTATCCAAGGAGCAGTGGTTGCAGAGATATTTATACATAGATGAGACCGAAGCAATCTTCTATTTCTTCCCCGATGAGCTACACGAGTGGTTGTCTAGATTGGCCGATAGTCAAGGGATGTGGAGGATTGGCGGCCCTATACTGTGGACTCTGGAACTGGTGCCATGTCTGGAAGCATCAGAAAGAAATATCGCTTAGGCCATGGATCATTGGATTGATCACACACTTGGAATTTTTGTGATTGAGTTTGCGATCGATAAAAATATCAACTATGGTGAATCAGAACGTGGGCTCTCCAAGGGACCACAAGGTAAGTATTTTAAATCGTTGAAAACATAGATTAAACTGCTCATTGAACCCCTTTCAAGTGATGATGAAGGGATGGTGCTGACTACACTGCGAAGTGTAGTATATTTGATTAAGTAGGGTACCCGAGGATACCTCATCCATCCACTCCGCCTCCACCTCCACCTCCTCCTCATACGTTGACACCTTCACCTCCACCTCCACCTCCACTACCACCATTCAACATGGTGAACATGATGAAGATGTCGATTTTTAAAGGGATAGGGAGCGAAGACCCCAAACAATTTTGGTTTGTTGCAAGAGATATATGGATGACACAACATATTACGGATGATAACATCAAGAAAGCACAACTAGTCACAACCTTACAAGATCAAGCATTGACATGGTACATCAAGTACTCTACTGATAACCCCACTGCGATGTTGACAGAAACCCAACAAGCTCTGAACAAGGAGTTTAGGAATCCTAAGTCAAAGGTGCATTCAATGACTGAGTTTAAAGAAATTCGACAAAAGATAGATGATACACCCTGGGATTTCAATCAAAGGTTGAAATGCCTGATCAGGCAAGCCAATATGGCGATTACAGATTCCCAACATCGAGACTGGTATATTGTGTCACTCTTGCCACACTTAAGATTGCCGCTATCACAACAAAAGATAACAATGCAAGCAGAAGCCTTATAAATCACGATGAGGATGGAAGCCTCACCCATACAAGACACAAACCTTGAAGTGCAAAAAATTCACTCACAGCTGGAAAGCCTGCACTTGGAGTTTCAAATCCTCAAGAAAGGAAAGGAAGCCCAACCTGAGGTGCGCGCTGAAGTCTGGTGCTTGAAATGCAAGGGCCATGGTCACGATAAGGACCATTGCCCAGTTTATAAGAAATATCTTATTGGGGGTGGGCCTATTCCCTTGAAAATAGAGAATAACTTTGGGCCGAGCGTGGGAGTTGCACCATGGTGCACTATCTGTCATATTACAGGACAACATGCGATTGATAATTTCCATTTACTACAAAAGTTTGTACAGACCCCTTAGCAGTTGTTTTGTAATTTTTGTAAATTTGTAGGTCATGATGAATGCCATTGTAGGAGTTATGAGATAATTATGGATAGAAACCCTACCTACCGAATGTAGGTAGAAAATCGGCCTCAGGATCATGGCACAGGAGCATCACGCGGAGGATTCCAAGGCCGAGGATGAGGAAGAGGAAGAGGGGGTGGAGCTGGCAGAGGATGGGTGGGTGCGTAAGGTTGTCAAGAAAGAACTAGACTTTGATCTTAATCGAGCCAAAGAGACCTTGATGGAAGAAAAGAAGAACTTCGTTGAGGCCTCCACCTTAGGAAGCTGGGAGGAAATTTCAGAATCTAGTACGACACAAGAGGTAGATCCTTCGGTATTAGCTACTTTTCTAAAGGCTTGTATGAAGTTATTGCATGATAAGAAAGTAGTATAAGGGCTGAAATAGATAATAAACAAGTGCACAAATAAAGAAAGGACCTCTATTGAATAGTGCATTGTGAGAAAAATTGGTAAGCATAAGAAGCAAATGGGATGCGAGATGAGGCTGACTGCGCAGATAGGCGAATGTGAAATGGACCAAGTCATCCTAAATTTGGGTTCTTATGTGAATGTACTACCCAAGAAAACATGGGAAAGGATGGGGATACCTATGCTGCAGTGGTCTCCTATTCAGCTGCACATGGAAAATCAACAGAAGATTATTTCGATGGGGCGCTTATATGGTGTAACGGTAGACAATGAGGGTGCCAGTGCGTTGGTTGACTTTGAGGTCATTGAAATAGTGGATGATAGTAACTCATACCCTACACTCTTGGGGATTGACTGGGCTTTTGATATGGACGTGGTAATCAACTTGAAGAAGCGGAAAATGACGTTTGAAAGGAAGGCGCTCAGGGTTGTTGTTCCACTAGACCCTGTTGAGGGAGCACGTTATACAGAACCTGTTTGCGACTTTGTGGAAGATGATGATGATTTGGATCAGATATACAAGATCAAAGTGTGAAATGAATATTGGATCAATCCTACAGTTGATGGATGAATTTCATGGGACAGGGATAGTTCCTGCACCTTAGACTCAGATGAAGAGCTTGAACACTGACAAAATCAGTTGCATGAAATATCTACACTACATTGTAATATGATGGCCAAATAATTATGGTGTGTCTCAACTAAGGTAAGGAAGCTTCCACATTATGATGGTTTGACTAATGTGGATCTATTTTTAGATAATTTTGAAAGGAAAGTACTTAAAGAACATCGCTTCCAAGCACTGGAGTTGGCACTACGTGCTACGCTTGCCCGTTGGTTGTTGGGTTGTGTTATATTCTTTCCATGACTAGCCTACGTAGTTAACCGGGGGGTTAGAGGGGGGAAGCAGCCCCCCTTGTCCGGGGGGTTTGAGGGGGGCGGGTAGCCCCCATCTATGGGGTTCGGGGCAGTGCTCTAGGGAAACTTTTTTTGGACCCTATATTAGGTTAGGCAGACCTACCTATGGTTTTGTGCATGGTTTACGCACATGGTTTTGGACGCGATAGTTTTCGGTCCATGGTTTTGGACCCGTTGGTTTTTAGTCCATGGTATTGGATGCTTCAGAATGTATAAATATGTATTGTAACATTGAAAGGAACATAATGAAAATCGAGCTGGTAGTCCTGGTTTTGGGATCCAGGGGAAATCTCTGTGTATATGTGTCTTATGTGTTTTTCTCTCACATTGTTTATTTTCTCTTTTTTAGAATTCGTATGTAGGTAAATTTCTGTACGGGGTTAAAATCCACATTTGGTATCAGGGCTATTTTGGCTTCAAGGGGATGCCTTTATTGCTGAGGGGTTTCGCTCGGGCCTGTGGTAGACCATGTTCAGTGGGAGATCTGCGGGATCAATTCTAGTGGTGAAAGAAGATGGCAAGCAGTGGAAAGATAGAGATCGATAAATTTAATGGTTGGAGTTTTGAGTTGTGGAAACTCAACATGGAGGATCTGTTGGTAGATAAAGATTAGTGGATCGTGGTAGATTCGGGTACTAAACCAATGGGTGTGTCTGATGAAGAATGGAAGTTGGATCAGAAGGCAAAGAGCACAATACGATTGTGTGTCTCAAATTTAGTATTGCTGAATGTATCAGGGGAAGTTACGACTAAGGCTTTGTGGGACAAGTTAAGGACTTTGTACCAATCTAAGTCTCTGGTGAATAAACTATTCCTACGGAAAAAACTGTATAATGTGAGGATGAAAGATGGAGACTTGATGACAGAGCATCTAAACACATTTAATACTGTGGTAAGTCAATTATTATCTGCTGATATTAACATTTCAGATGAAGATAAGTGCATCAGTTTGTTGTGTTCTCTACCAAATTCATGGGATAGTCTTGTTATTGCTATTGGGTTGTGTTATATTCTTTCCACATAGTTAACAGGGGGTTTGAAGGGCACCTGTAACCCCACTTTATGGGGT
>APFE030215682.1:2000-41142 GCA_000404065.3 Pinus taeda
AGACCGCTCTGATACCACTGATCCGGATTTAGACAGGAACGCAATAGATTACAGAGATAACCATAAATACAGAGATGCGATAACCATGAATAAAGAGATGCAGCAGAAATAATACTTCATTTCATTAATGGAAAATATCGAAATATTCTTACAACCAGAAATGGAAATAAACCAGCTAGGGCGATGGTAGCTTATCTCTAAGAAGAGATGTTGTGGCTACAAGCCTCTGAACTATAAAGGCTACATTGTGCTGGACAATCTGTCCTTTTACAAAATGTGACTTGCTACTTATAGTATTTTTCCATTACAATACCATGGGTCAATTCCATGGGTGAATGAATACCATGGGTGGATTTTACAATACAACGGGCGCATGCCATTTACAATACCATGGGTAAATTCCATGGGTCAATGAATACTATGGGTGGATGAGTACCATGGGTTGATGCCATTTTCCATTCGGATCAGGTCATCTTCTGAAGATGTCTCAAAATTTTCTAATGTGTTCAGAATTTGACTATCCTCATTGATTTCAGAAATGGTAAAGACAGGTTGTATAGTGTCCTCATCATCGATCCATTCATTGTCTCCTACTTCTGTGATTGCTTTTGCTGGAGGATACAAATTGAATTTCTTTGTCGAATTACCATTAGAAATGTACATATCCCCAGATCTACAACTAATGAAAGCATCAGCTGTGGCTAGCCAAGGTCTTCCTAAGATAAGTGGGTGCCCTCCTAGATTACTCTTGGGAGTCAAAATCATGAAATCTACTGGATATTCCCAAGAATCTAAGAAGACTGAAATATCTTCTAATACACCATCTGGTTTGATTATTGATCTATCTGCAAGTTGCAGTAAAGTAGGTGTAAAGAGGCGATTAGGAAGTTTAAGCTATTGCACATTCTGTCTACTCATAATGTTGATAGCAGCCCCTAATTAAATCAAAGTGTTTGGAATTTCTATCCCATTTATATGTGTCTTGACAATTGGACTACCTAGATCTACATACTTTTGCATGATAATTTTTCCCATCATGATATCTGCAATTTTTCCTATTAGGTGGATTCTTCTTGTATCTCTTCATTTCCTTCCTAGTCTTTTGAGACTCAACTCCTTTATTGTTTTTGCTAGAATATGAATCTCTCTAATGGCTTGTAGCAAGGGAATCTTGATACAGATATTCTTTAATTCATATAGAAAATCATAGTTAGGCAACAAGATTTGTTTTTCCACTCCTCTATCAATTTGTAATCTTTCAGGGAAAGGAGGTGTGGATGAAGATGCAGGTTGCTCAACTATAGGAGTTTTGGGGGTTAACTTCTCTTTCTCTTTTTGAATGTTTGAGTTTTGAAGAGATGCTTCCTTAGAACCCTTATTGACTTTAAGAGAGTCCTCTTTAGAGATATCTTGCTTTTGGGCATCTATAGAAGGTTTTTATAAAACTCTACCAGACTTGAGTTGTACATCATTGATAGGAACAATCATGTAGGTAGGAAATTGTTGTCCTTCTATCATGTAAGTATTATGAGGATTTTTATTGTTAGGATTTGGCAATGGCTGACAGAGTAGTTGATTTATCTTTTGTTGAAATGGAAGCATGAGTTGAGGATTTGGATTTTGTTGAGAAGGTTGTTGTGGAGGAAATGACAATGAGAGTTGTGGATTTTGATTTGGAAGTTGTGGAGTTTGTTGATTTTGAAAAGATGAAGGAAATTGATAAAACTGAGAAAATCTCCCATAAGGATTTTGCATTCCTTGTGCCCATGATTGATATGGATTTTGAGGTTGGGGCCAAGGTTGTTTCCAAGGATTCCAATTTGGTGGGGGTTGAAAATTCATAGGATTGTTAAACCCTTGATTTTGTTGCCCCTGCCAAGGTCTTCTTGTAACAAAACAGAGAGATTCTACTGAATTTTGATCTTCTTGAAAGACGGCTTTGAGCCTAGGAATTGAAGGAAAATCCTTGGTCTCATGATTCTCTGAGCAAATCATACATGTTTCTACAACCTTTGCATTCAGGGGACAGTCCCTTAGAGCATGTTTCTTCCTACATTTCAGACAAAAGATGGCTAAAGCATCAATTTATGCTTTCTGCTTATTTTGAATTTTAAGGGTGCCTAGTTGTTCACTAAGGCTCCCTAAGATATCAGTTTTGAATTCATCAAGCATATTTCCAATCTCTACCCTACTTACTGATCCAATTGCATATTTGTTTTCCCTGATAAGAGAAGGATCTCTAGGCCCTTTTCCTGTTTTAGATTTTCCTCTCGAGAGATGGACACATAGCTATGCTATGTCATGAAGCAGAAGTTGAGAGATGTCTCCCTTCCCCATCATGTTTAAAATATCTATCCATTCATCTCTAATGGCTTTCAATAAAAGAGCTTTCAAAGTTTCCTCATCTAAGTTGCCCATCTTTGCTCTTTTTAAGTTGTATTGAAATCTTTCAAGTAAATCCTCCAAGTTTTCATCTTCTTTTTGTACCATTTTAAATACCTTATCCTTGTGATTGGTGGGCATACAATAGTCCAGGTATCTATCCAAAAATGTTTGTTTCATATCATTCCAAGTCCTAATAGATTGGGTGACTAATGCCATGAACCATTTCAAAGCGGCTCCCTTTAATGTTGAAGGAAACAATTTGAGTTCTTGAGAGTCTTCCATATAATCATAAGTTCGGCACACTACTTCAAACTCAAACATAAATGTTCAGGATCCTCAATTCGCAATCCATAAAAGTTGGGGAGGACAGATGGTGAGATTTTTTTCATCGTTATGTGAGTTTCCTCATCAACTATAGGGAATCCAAACGAGTTATCTCCTTCCCTATTTCCTCTGTTATTACCTCCACCTCCACCATTGTTGTCTCCATTATTTCCTCCTCCTCTACCTCTACCTCTACCTCCAAATCCATCTACTACTTCCTTTGTCATGATAGTTTCTTCATAGTCCTCAGAGTCCTCTGGTTCTTCTATCAAGGGTGGATGAGAGGGAGTTTCTTCCTTTTCTTCTTCAGGTGATTCTACTTCTTTAATTACAATATGCTCTCCTGCAGAAGTAAAGAAAGGGTCTTCTCCTAGATGAGATTTGGTAGATAGTGTAGGAGAATCCTCTAATTCAGCTGCTGCTCCTTGAATTCCAGGAATCTTAAGGCTAGGAGTAGATGGTGGTGAATCTTGTCGATACCTTGAAGAAGCTGGAGTTGTGAAAAATGAACTCTTGGCTCTAGCTATAAACCTTCCCCTAGAATCTCTTTCTCTATGCATGCCATTTTTTTTTTAATTTTTAAGTTGGGCTAATAATTCTCTTTCTGATCTTCCAGGTCACACTAGGTGCAAAAAGAGAGCATACTTAAGAAATTATTGAACCAATAACTCTCTTTTCTGATCCTCCAGATCACACTAGGTGCAAGAGGAGAGCATACTTCAAGAAGTTATCAATTTTTCCCTTCTTTTTATTGTTTTTTTTTAAGAAATTGGCTACATAGTTACACTTCCCCGGCAACGGCGTCAAAATGTTTGGTCAATTTAGAGTGTCCTAAATTGATACATTAATTTTTCAATCTGGGATTCATAAGCTGACGAAGTGTGGCACACTATATGTGAAAGATAACCTATCTCTTACTTTTTGTCGTTTTTGTTTTTGTTTTTTTGTTTTTTTTTGTTTTTGGGTTTATCTTCGTTGATTTCCTAATGTGAGATGGAAATACTAAAAGACACGAATGGATATAAATGTTCAAGGAAATGATGTACTTTATAATGATTTCCAAAACTTCAAACTTAAAAAGGTTTTAAAACATGCAATGATAAAATTAATTCCTAAAAGAAAATGAAAATGTGCCACTATACTAGTCAAACAAACAATGAACTATTGATCATGAAACCATTATCCTTGCTGCTGTCTAAATACAAAAGAAACTATACTCAAAGAAATCCAAAATTGCAAGTAAAGTAAAGATAAAATCAAATTACATCAGCTCATATTCTGACCCCTCGCCATTAGTCTCACTATGGCTTTCGAAGGTAATCATAAACAACTTGAGCAATCTAATATCTAATTTGCAGAAAAGTAAACTAGTATCAAATTACACACTCATACTTCAATCCCTCACCATTAGTCTCGCTATGGTTTTCAAAGGTAACTGATAATGACATGAGAAATTTAATATCTAATTTGAAAAAAAGGAAACTAATATCAAATTACACACTCATACTTCAATCCCTCACCATTAGTCTCGCTATGGCTTTCGGAGGTAATTGATAATGACATGAGTAACTTAATATCTAAGCCAACTAATAAAGCCAATGAACAGAACTAAAATAAACAAAACAGAGCTGGAATTATAAAATAAGAAATATAAGTCAGCAGAAAGATAAAACTGATTCCATGTCATTAGTCATTGTAAAACTATGTGCAAATGCCCTGGCTGCCTATTGTAATCTGGAAAAAATACACTGATCAACGTTAACAACAATGGAAAGCATGTAAAATCATGGACAAAAATAAAGCATTAGTACCATAAGAAATGCAATATATACAAGTGAATAACTATGGCATAATGAACGTAAAAACACAGCATGAAACTATACAGCAATAAACAAAACCTCGGCATGTGCAGGGGCCCTCTGCACAACCTCGGGCAACAACTATCAACCACGAATTATGCTCAGAAATAGAGTCTTCTCATATATTCAGAATGCAGTCATAATGACAAAACAATGTCACAGCACCTTGGGCTCGTTAACAGTCAACAATACGTTTAAAAAGACTAACTATGATGCATATGGAGACGCATTATTTATAACAGAAGGCTACATAACTGATTTCCTAAAAACTGCGCTGACAAAGGACACGTGAACGACAACGTCCACGGATCTAGCATCATGGCTGCCGAGGTGATGCAATCTAATGAAAGCGGCTTGTTGGATTTACATCATGGGCAACCTACAGGTGTCAGCGTGCCTCCAAAAATTTGGAAATGGTCACGGAAGTCTTCACATGCTTGAAACATAGTCCTGTTGCTGTAGGACTTCTCCTGTTTGTTTGACCACCGCTTGACCCCTGTTGACTACGGCCTCCTTTAATGAATCCAGCTAGACCAATGGGACACGAACCATGTCCACATCATTTCCAACTTTCCCATGTGGCTTGATCTGCCTGATGATACCTGCAATGTAGACTTTAACAAAAACAACTGCGGAAAGTTGACCCAGCTGTGGAAAGTGACAAGATTCCGCAGCTCATAAGCAAAAATCTAGTTTAAATAGAAACACAAAGACATAGTCAAGAAACAACTTTAATTGCTCTTTTATAAATAATATGCAATGATATTGACAGCTTAGGAGGTTCAGGTAAATGGAAAGAAGCTAGAAAAAGGTGTAGGAAAGATGCAAGTTTGGGACTCAACAATCACTAAAGGAGACCTGGTAATAGCAGAAGGAGAAAAGGTTGGTACATTATATTTATGCAATGTTATTTCTAATTCGGTTAATTCTTTAACCTATACAAGAGAAGATACAACATTGTGGCATCATACGCCCTGGCACATGAGTTAATCTGATAATGAGATTTAAGATAATTAATAATGTATTACAGACTCATGTGCATTGATTTGCCTATGTTATTTTATGCAATGGATCAATCAGATTGCGAAATACATAGACTATGAAGCAGTAAAAGACTATAATAGAAAAAACATAAAAACACAGGAAGTTTAATAAGGAGTTCACCCAATACTCCTGGGCTACATCTCATGGTCCAGCCTTCAATGGTGGCCTCTATATTATGTCTTCAAGCAAAGTTTTTACAACAGTATGAGTTCAATTTGAGACTCAATACACAACAGATATAAGAGTAAGAGTTTGCTTGAACCTCTCAAGCTTTCTTAAAGTACACAGATTCTTTGAATCACTCTCTGTCTCTGTCTTAGCTCTGTCTCGGTACTGCCTATCCTGTGTTTTGTTTTCTATGGCTTTAAAGCCAAACTGCGTTGCCTGTTTGTTTCAACTCCTCGGTTTTCAATCTTCCCGGCCTCTATCCACTCGAATCCCTCTTCTAGCATTATGCAATCATTGCATAATGCCTAAAGGGGAGGTGGCCCCCTATTTTGCAGCGTAAGATTGCCTCAGTCCCTTGAAACCCTTCGAAATCCCAAACGCGGTCATTTTCTGCTAACACAGGGAAATGCATTCACGGCTATGAAATTTCGCCAAAATACAGTTCATTTCAGACTTCAAAAGTCCTTAAATACACTCTATTCCTCTATTAGGTCCGTCCTCAATCACTGTCACAAGTCGCTTCAGCCCTGCTCCAAGGTTCCCCTTTGTATTTTAGAAATACGTTAAAACTGCGAAAATGCATTAGAAATGGCTTTTCTCCATAATTGAAACAATATATAATAGCCTTAGGAACCCTTTTGGGTCCCTCTTATCACATCGGCGCTTCATCCCCTTGTATTTCGTTTAATGAATGAAATACGCAAAATACATTGGAAATGCCTTTTTTGCGGATCTCAAATCTTATGCAATAATATTTATATAACCATCGGGTCTGGTTCATTGGATCGCAGATTTGTGTGTATATGCCCACTCCCCTATGTAGCCCCCATTGTGACATCGCGATAACCTCGGGCCGATGTAAGTGCTCTTGTAATCTCCGATAGCGATCTTGCGATGCAACATGGGCTGTCGATCTGCATGCTTGATCGTCGGTCCTAGTTAACTCCGTCAGTCACCGTCGTAAGTGTTATGTAGTCTGCGCTGATGTTTGCTGATTTCCACCACCAATTGCGATTCACCGATCAGAATTGGACCGTTAATTGGCCAAATCTGACGACTACTATGCATTCACTTGTTCAGACCTCTGGTACTTTGTTTTTCACTGTTTTCACGTGTTTTTGGCCTCCCGATAGTGGTTTTCCGCCATTCTAAGGGTTCTTCATATGCGATTATTTGGATCTTTGGCATGATTTTAAGAGATTTCAAGACTTAGAGAGTGTTCTTGGATCCATTTGGATCACGCTTTCCCATTATAAAAGGCTTTTGGACCAGCAAAAGTAGGTTTTCAAGCATCGCTTAAGTTAGGATACAACTACCTCACTTACCCAATCTCTATCCATTTTTCACTGTTGGGTTTTGAACCTTTGAGCCTGATTCTGAGGTACTCAACATCCCCTCTACACATGGTTCTTACCTTCCTGTCCAGAACTGTATCTTCTTGTAGCTCGTTGAGATATTCAGGCAACAGATCATCAATGGAAGGCAATTGACTTTGCTCATCCGGGTCTTCAATTAATGAAGGTTCAAACATTCTTAAGTTTTCTACATTTACCACTGAATAAATGTGCATGTATGCTGACAGATCAATGTGGAAAGAGTTCTCACCAATTTTCTCAAGTACCTTAAAAGGCCCATACCTTATTGGCTTCAACTTCTTTCCTTCACCTTGCATTCTATCTTTGCTGATATACAACCAGAATTGATCACCAACTTGGAAGCTGTGCTCCACTCGATGTTTATCATGCCTTGCCTTATACTTGGCTTGGCTTGGCTCTTTTCTAGCTGTTCCTGCACCTCCTGGTGAATTTCTTGGATCTGTTCAATGAACCTGGTTGCTTTGTCCACATCACTGTGTCCAGCAACTGCTATGTCTTTTTCAAAGACAAAATCCAAGGGAGACCTTGGTATAAAACCAAAACAGGTCTCAAAAGGAGATCTCTGTGTAGAAGAATGTTTAGCACGGTTTTAAGCATGTTGCACATAACATAAATGTTCATTACAAAGCTTGGGATGCTTGGTGCAATAACCCCTGAGCAACTGGATCATTGTCCTGTTGACTACCTATGTTTGTGGGTGAAAGCCTATGATCTTCTTCAGTCTAGTGTCCATCATTTCCCTCTAACTTGACCAAAACTTCCCAACAAATTGGGAGTCTCGATTAGATACTATGGAAGTGAGTAATCCAAAATGCACCCAGACATGCTGAAAGAACATCTTCGTTGTTTGTTCAACTATAATCTGCTTATTACAAGGTACTAAAATACACATTTTGTTGAACTTGTCCAAAATAACATATAAATAGTCATGTCCCTTTCTAGATTTTGGCAATCCCCCAACAAAGTCCATGGAAACACTTTCCCAAGGACAGGAAGGGACTGGTAGTGGAGTGTACAAGCCTAGTTTTCTATTGCTGGGCTTACTTTTAGCACACATGGTACACCCTCTTACATATCTAGAAACTGTTTCATGCATTCTTGGCCAATAGCAGTATCTTTGCAGCTGTGCAACTGTTTACTTACACCAAAATGACCTGATATCAGAGAAGTATGTGCTTCCCTAATTATGTTGACCCTTTCAGTTTTTGGAATGCATAGCTTTCCCAAATGATACAAGAGTTGGTATTTAACATAGTAATCCAATTCTGCTCCTTTTTTTCCATTACTTAAAGCTGCATATACATCTTTAAAGTCTATATCTTGAGCATATTGTTTAATGTAGCTTTCATGCATTACTGAGTTATGCTTAAGTATAGTAGATGCATTTATGATTGGTCTGGACAACATATCTGCAACTTTATTGTGTATTCCCTTTTTATATCTGATGACTAAATGAAACTGCTATAGGAAATCCATCCACCTATAGTTTCTTGATTGCTACAATTTAGTTTGTGAGTGCAAATATTGAAGTGGATGATGATCAATATGTATAATTGTTTCTTTGCCCATTAAGTAATGTTTCCACTTCTTCACACTCTGGACTAATGCATACAATTCTTTATCATATGTAGGATAATTAACTATTGCAGAATTAAAAGTCTCAGAATGGTAGCATATGGGTTTACCATGTTGCATCAACATTGCTCCCATGGCATAGTCACAAGCATCGGTTTCGATCTCAAATGATTGTTGAAGATTTGGCAATGCTAGTACTGGTGTTGTACTAATTTTTTCTTTCAAGGTGTCAAAGGCTTTCTGCTATTTGCTCCCCCACTGAAACACCTTATTCAATCCTGTTAAATCATGTAAGGGAGATGCAATTAAGGAAAAGTTAGCTATAAACTTTCTCCAATATTGTGCTACTCCTAGGAAGCTTCTAACTTCTATAGAAGATTTGGGTTTAGGCCAGTTTACAATGATTGCAACCTTAGAGGGATCTATCTTCAATTCACCACCCCCTACAATATGACCCAAATAATTCAAAGATGTTTTTCCAAATTCACATTTTGAAAATTTAACATAGAGATTCTCTTTTTTCAAAACAGCTAGAGTCTGCTTTACATGCTTCAAATGTTCTTCCCATGTTTTACTGAAAACAAGAATGTCATCCAAATATACAATTACAAAATCATCAATAAAATGCCTGAGTACATCATTCATAACTCTCATGAAAGTGGCATGAGCATTAGTTAAGCCAAAAGGCATAATTAGCCATTCATACAACCCTTGCATTGTTTGGAAAGTAGTGTTCCATGCATCTTGCTCTGCTACTCTGACTTGATGGTAACCACTACGCAAGTCCAACTTGGAAAAGTAAACAACTTCTTTTAGCTGATCCAATAGATCATCAATGCGAGGAAGGGGATAACGATTCTTGATTGTTATTTTATTCAGTGCTCTGTAGTCAATGCACATCCTCCATAAACCATCTTTCTTCCTCACTAACACAATTGAAGATCTGCATGGTGATGTGCTTGTTCTTATGAACCCTTTCTCGAGCAACTCCTATACCTGCTTCTTGATCTTTGCATTCTCTAAAGCAGATAACCTGTACATTTCAATGTTAGGCAATGGAGCATCTTGCTGCAAATTAATATCATGTACAATTTCCCTTTTGCGTGGCAGACCTTTAGGTTCTTGAAATAGGATATCATATTCTGAAACAACTTTTTCTAAACCAACTTGCTGTTTAGCATCACAACCTTCAAATACATTGGTTTTATTAGGTTTATTTTCCTTTACAACCATTAGTAAAAATTGCTTGCATGAATTTACAATTCTTTTCATCTGCCCTGAGTTTGTGAGAGTATAATTATTCTTGAGTTTATGAGCTCTTACAATATATTTAATTCCATCTTTAACGAGTTGATATTTATTTTCAGCTCTATAAAAAATGGCTTTTCTATCATACAAGTAAGGACTTCCTAAAACAATTCCACATATGTCCAAGGGAACGATATCAAACTCAACCTCATCTACAAATGCTGACCCAAAAGAAAACCTAAGTTTACATTGTCTAGTCACTTGTAGCTTTGCTTTATCACATACCCAACCTAATGGATATGGCTTCTTGTGAGGTGTGGTTAGTAATCCTCGCTTCTTTACAATTGTTTCAGAAATTCAGTTTACTTATGAGCCACTATCAAACAAAGTATCAATCTTTCGATGCTTGGAAATAACTCTAATATGAAAAAGCTCATGTCTTTTCCTCTCATTTTCTTCATTATCAATAGTTTGTGCATAATTACTAGTAGATCCTTCAGAATTTTTACCTTTTATACATGTGGCTGCGGTTGTTGTTTCATCACCTGATTCTGACCCCAAATCTTTCTGTATAGCAGCATCAACCTTCTTCTTCTTGCCATCAAACTTCTTGGGTTTCAGCTCTGGATGCAAAGACAAGCAATGTTCATCATCATGTCCATCCTTCTTGCAGTGAATGCATGAAGGTTTGGCCTTCTGTACAACATTTTCCTTCCTCTCTTTCCATTTCTGCTTCCTCTTTTCCTTATTCTTGCTTGTAGTGGGTTTTGATGATCCCCCAATCTCTGGGTTCACATTCTTGCCTCTAGCCTCTAGATGGGTCGCCTGAACAGATACCTCATCTATGCTAGTAGGGTTAAACATGAGAATGGTGTGCCTCAAATAGCTGTGTAGACCACCTATATACTTCAACAAAGTTTCAGGTGAGTCTAAAGAAATGCCTAGAATCAAAGCTCTTTTTCTAAATTCTTGGGTGTAGCTTTGTACACTTTGCCCCTTTAATTGGCACAGAGTTTTCCAAATCATCATAACTTGCTGCATATAAGCTAGTGGATATAATTGTTTTTTAATTACAGAAACAAATTCACTCCAGACAAAAATAATTTTACCATGCTTCTTCAGGTCAACTTGTGTCCTGCCTTCCCACCATACCAAGTTAGTTCCTCCAAGGCATAGGTTGGACAACTGAATTTTACTCTTGTCTGAATCAATGCTTTGATACCACTTGATCTGATAATGAGATCTAAGATAATTAATAAGGTATTACAGACTCATGTGCATGTATTTGCCTATGTTATTTTATGCAATGGATCGATCAGATTGCAAAATACATAAACTATGAAGCAGTAAAAGACTATAATAGATAAGCACATAAAAACACAGGAAGTTTAATAAGGAGTTCACACAATACTCCTGGTCTAGCCTTCAATGGTGGCCTCTCTATTATGTCTTCAAGTAGAGTTTTTACAACAATATGATCTTAATTTGAGACTCAATACACAACATATATAGTAGTAAGAGTTTGCTTGAACCTATCAAGATTTCTCTGAGTACACAGACTCTCTGAATCAATCTCTGTCTTTGTCTTAGCTCTGTCTTGGCACTACCTGTCCTGTGTTTTGTTTTCTATGGCTTTAAAGCCAAATTGTGCTGCCTATTCATTACAGCTCCTCGGTTTTCAGTCTCCCCGGCCTCTGTCTACTCGAATCCCTCTTCTACCATTACACAACCATTACATAATGCCTAAATGGGAGGTGGCCACTTATTCTACAACGTAAGAGTGCCTCGGGCCCTTGAAACCCTTCGGAATCCCGAACGCGGTCGTTTTCTGCTAACAAAGGAAAATGCATTCGCGGCTGTGAAATTCCACCAAAACACAGTTCATTTTGGACTTCAAAAGTCCTTAAATACGCTCTATTCCTCTATTGTGTCCGTCCTCAATTGCTGTCGCAAGTCGCTTCGACCCTACTCCAAGGTTCCCCTTTGTATTTCAGAAATACGTTAAAACTGCGAAAATTCATTAGAAATGGCTTTTCTCTAGACTTGAAACAATATATAATAGCCTTAAGGAACCCTTTCAGGTCTGTATTATCGCATCGGCACTTCATCCCCTTGTATTTCGTTTAATGAATGAAATACGGAAAATACATTGGAAATGCCTTTTCTGCGGATCTCAAATCTTATGCAATAATATTTCTATAATTGTCGAGTCTGGTTCATCAGATTGTAGATGTGTATGTGTATATGCCTGCTCCCCTGTGTAGCCCCGATTACGATATCGTGATGCGATTGATCACAATCACACATCGCAATAACCTTGGGCCGTTGTAAGCGCTCTTGTAATCTCCGATATCGATCCTGCGATGCAACATGCGCCGTCGATTTGCGTGCTTGATCGACGGTCCTAGTTAACTTTGTAAGTTGCTGTCGCAAGTGTTATGTAGTCTGCGCTGATATCTGCTGATTACCACTGCCGATTGCGATTTGCCGATCAGATCTGGACCATTGATCGGCCAGATCTGATGGCTATTGTGCATTCACTTGTTCAGACCTCCGATACTCTGTTTTTTCACTATTTTCATGTGTTTTTCGCCTCCCGATAGTGGTTTTTCACCATTCTAAGGGTTCTTCATATGCGATTATTTGGATCTTTGGCATGATTTTAAGAGATTTCAAGACTTAGAGAGTGTTCTTGGATCCATTTGGATCACGCCTTCCCACTGAAAAAGGCTTTTGCACCACCAAAAGATGGTTTTCAAGCATTTCTTAAGTGAGGATATAGCTGCCTCACTTGCCCAATCTCTATCCATTTTGCACTGATGGGTTTTGAACCTTTGAGCCTAATTTTGAGGTACTCAACATCCCCTCTACATGTGGTTCTTACCTTCTTGTCCATAACTATATCTTCCTGCAACTCATTGAGATATTCAGGCAACAGATCATCAATGGAAGGCAATTGACTTTGCTCTTTGGGGTCTTCAAATAGTGAAGGTTCAAATAGTCTTAAGTTTTATGCATTTACCACTGAATAGATGTGCATGTATGCTGGCAGATCAAAAGCGGAAAGCGTTCTCACCAATTTTCTCAAGTACCTTAAAAGGCCCATACCTTATTAGCTTCAACTTCTTTCCTTCACCTTGCATTCTATCTTTGCTGATATAAAACCAGACTTGATCACCAACTTGGAAGTTGTGCTCCACCAGATGTTTATCATGCCTTATCTTATACTTGGATTAGTTCTTTTCCAGCTGTTCTTGCACCGCCTGGTGAATTTCTTGGATCTGTTCAATGAACTTGGTCGCTTTGTCCACATCACTGTGTCCAACAACTGCTATGTCTTTTTCAAAGACAAAATCCAAGGGAGACCTTGGTATAAAACCAAAACAGGTCTCAAAAGGAGATCTCTGTGTAGAAGAATGTTTAGCACGGTTGTAAGCATGTTGCACATAACATAAATGTTCATCCCAAAGCTTGGGATGCTTGCTGCAATGACCCCTGAGTAACTGGATCATTGTCCTGTTGACTACCTCTGTTTGGCCACCTGTTTGTGGGTGAAAGGCTATGCTCTTCTTTAGTATGGTGTCTATCAATTCCCATAGACTTGACCAAAACTTCCCAATAAATTGGGAGTCTCGATCAGATACTATGGAAGTGGGTAATCCAAAATGCACCCAGACATGCTGAAAGAATATCTTTGTTGTTTGTTCATCTGTAATCTGCTTATTACAAGGTACTAAAATACACATTTTGCTGAACCTGTCCACAATAACAGATAAATAGTCATGTCCCTTTCTAGATTTTGGCAATTCCCCAACAAAGTCCATGGAAACACTTTCCCAAAGATGGGAAGGGACTGGTCATGGAGTATATAAGCCTAGTTTTCTATTGTTGGGCTTACTTTTAGCACACATGGTACACCCTCTTACATATCTAGAAACTATTTCATGCATTCTTGGCCAATAGCAATATCTTTGCAGTTGCGCAACTGTTTTACTTACACCAAAGTGACCCAATATCAGATAATTATGTGCTTCCCTAATTATGTTGACCCTTTTAGTTTTTGGAATGCATAGATTTCCCAAATGATACAAGAGTTGGTCTTTAACATAGTAATCCAATTCTTCTACCTTTTTGCCATTACTTAAAGTTGCATATACATCTTTAAAGTCTATATCTTGAGCATATTGTTCAATGTAGCTTTCATGCATTACTGAGTTATGCTTAAGTATAGTAGATGCATTTATGATTGGTCTGGACAACATATCTGCAACTTTATTGTGTATGCCCTTTTTATATCTGACGACTAAATGAAACTGCTGTAGGAAACCCATCCACCTATAGTGTCTTAATTGTTGCAATTTAGTTTGTGAGTACAAATACTGAAGTGGTTGATGATCAGTATGTATAATTGTTTCTTTACCCATTAAGTAATGTTTCCACTTCTTCACATTCTAGACTAATGCATACATTTCTTTATCATATGTAGGATAATTAACTACTGCAGAATTAAAAGTCTCAGAATGGTAGCATATGGGTTTACCACGTTGCATCAACACTGCTCCCATGGCATAGTCACTGGTATCAGTTTCGATCTCAAATGATTTTTGAAGATTTGGAAATGCTAGTACTGGTGCTGTACTAATTTTTTCTTTCAAGGTGTCAAAGGATTTCTGCTATTTGCCTCCCCGCTGAAACAACATGTTCAATATTGTTAAAGCATGTAAGGGAGCTGCAATTAAGGAAAAGTTAGAAATTAACTTTCTCCAATACTGTGCTGCTCTTAGGAAGCTTCTAACTTCTGTAGCAGATTTGGGTTTAGGCCGGTTTACAATGACTGCAACCTTAGAGGGATCTATCTTCAATTCACCACCCCCTACAATATGACCCAAATAATTCGAAGATGTTTTGCCAAATTCACATTTTGATAATTTAACATAGAGATTCTCTTTTTCAAAACATCTAGAGTCTGCTTTACATGATTCAAATGTTCTTCCCATGTTTTACTGAAAACAAGAATGTCATCCAAATATACAATTACAAAATCATCAATAAAAGGCCTGAGTACATCATTCATAACTCTCATGAAAGTGGCAGGAGCATTAGTTAAGCCAAAAGGCATAACTAGTCATTCATACAACCCTTGCTTTGTTTTGAAAGTAGTCTTCCATGCATCTTGCTCTGCTACTCTGACCTGATGGTAACCACTACGCAAGTCCAACTTGGAAAAGTAAACAACTTCTTTTAGCTAATCCAATAGATCATCAATGCGAGGAAGGGGATAACGATTCTTGATCGTTATTTTATTCAGTCCTCTGTAGTCAATGCACATCCTTCACGAACCATCTTTCTTCCTCACCAACACGATTGGAGATCCACATGGTGATGTGCTTGGTCTTATGAACCCTTTCTCGAGTAGCTCCTGTACCTGCTTCTTGATCTCTGCATTCTCTAAAGCAGATAACCTGTACATTTCGATGTTAGGCAATGGAGCATCTTGCTACAAATTAATATCAAGTACAATTTCCCTTTTGGGTGGTAGAACTTTAGGTTCTTGAAATAGGATATCATATTCTGAAACAACTTTTTCTAAATCAGCTTGCTGTTTAGCATCATAGCCTTCAAATACATTGGTTTTATCAGGTTTCTTTTCCTTTACAGCCATCAGTTAAAATTACTTGCATGAATTTACAATTCTTTTCATCTGCCCTGAGTTTATGAGAGTATAATTATTCTTGAGTTTATGAGCTATTACAATATATTCGATTCCAGCTTTAACGAGTTGATACTTATTTTCAGCTCTATAGAAAATGGCTTTTCTATTATACAAGTAAGGACTTCCTAAAACAATTCCACATATGTCTAAGGGAACGATAACTAACTCAACCTCATATACAAATGCTGACCCAAAAGAAAACCTAAGTTTACATTGTCTAGTCACTTGTAGCTTTGCTTTATCACATACCCATCCTAATGGATATGGCTTCTTGTGAGGTGTGGTTAGTAATCCTCACTTCTTTACAATTGCTTCAGAAATTCAGTTTACTTGTGAGCCACTATCAAACAAAGTATCAATCTTTTGATGCTTGGAAATAACTCTAATATGAAAAAACTCATGTCATTTCCTCTCATTTTATTCACTATCAATAGTTTGTGCAGAATTACTAGTAGATCCTTCAGAATTTTTACCTTTTATACATGTGGCTGCGATTGTTGTTTCATCACCTGAGTTTGACCCCAAATCTTTCTATATAGCAGCAACAATCTTCTTCTTCTTGCCATCAAACTTCTTGGGTTTCATCTCTGGATGCAAAGACTAGCAATGTTCATCATCATGTCCATCCTTCTTGCAGTGAGTGCATGAAGGTTTGGCCTTCTATACAAAAATTGCCTTTCTCTCTTTCCATTTTTGCTTCCTCTTTTCCTTGTTCTTGCTTGCAATGGGTTTTGATGATCCCCCAATCTTTGGGTTCACATTCTTGCCTCTAGCCTCTAGATGGGTCGCCTTAACAGATACCTCATCTATGCTAGTAGGGTTAAACATGAGAATGGTGTGCCTCAAATAGCTGTGTAGACCACCTATATACTTAAGTAAAGTTTCATGTGAGTCTAAAGAAATGCCTAGAATCAATGCTCTTTTTCTAAATTCTTGGGTGTAGCTTTGTACACTTTGCCCCTTTAATTGGCGTAGAGTTTGTCAACTCATCATAGCTTGCTGCATATAAGCTAGTGGATAGATTTTTTTTTTAATTGCAGAAACAAATTCACTCTAGATAGAAAGAATTTTACCATGCTTCTTCAGGTCAACTTGTGTCTTGCCTTCCCACCATACCAAGGCAGTTCCTCCAAGGCGTAGGCTAGCCAACTGAATTTTACTCTTGTCTAAATCAATGCTCTAATACCACTTGATCTGATAATGAGATCTAAGATAATTAAAAAGGTATTACAGACTCATGTGCATGGATTTTCCTTTGTTATTTTATGCAGTGGATCGATCAGATAGCGAAATACATAGACCATGAAGCAGTAAAAGACTATAATAGAAAAACACACAAAAACACAGGAAATTTAATAAGGAGTTCACCCAATACTCCTGGGCTACATCTCCTGGTCCAACCTTTAGTGGTGGCCTCTCTATTATGTCTTCAAGCAGAGTTTTTACAACAATATGAGCTCAATTTGAGACTCAATACACAACAGATATTATAGTAAGAGTTTGCTTGAACCTCTCAAGCTTTCTCTGAGTAGACAGACTCTCTGAATCAATCTTTGTCTCTGTCTTAGCTCTGTCTTGGCATTGCCTATCCTGTGTTCTGTTTTCTATGGCTTTAAAACCAAACTGCCCTGCCTGTTCGTTTTAGCTCCTTGGATTTTAGTCTCCCCGGCCTCTGTCTTCTCCAATCCCTCTTCTAGCATTACACAATCATTGCATAACGCCTAAAGGGAAGGTGGCCACCTATTCTGCAATGTAAGAGTGCCTCGGGCCCTTGAAACCCTTCAGAATCCCGAACGCGGTCATTTTCTGCTAACACAGGAAAATGCATTCGCGGATGTGAAATTCCGCCAAAACATAGCTCAGTTCAGACTTCAAAAGTCTTTAAATACGATCTATTCCTCTATCGAGTCTTTCCTCAATTGTTGTCGCAAGTCACTTTGGCCCTGCTCCAAGGTTCCCCTTTGTATTTTAGAAATATGTTAAAACTGAGAAAATGCATTAGAAATGGTTTTTCTCCGGACTTGAAACAATATATAATAGCCTTAAGGAACCCTTTCGAGTCCGGCTTATCGCATCGGCACTTCACCCCCTTGTATTTCATTTAGGGAATGAAATACGCAAAATACATTGGAAATGCCTTTTCTGTGGATCTCAAATCTTATGCAATAATATTTATATAAACATCGAGTCTGGTTCATCAGATCACATATGTGTATGTGTATATGCCCGCTCCCCTGTGTAGCCCCAATTGCGATATCGTGATGTGATTGATCGCAATCATACATCGCGATAACCCCAAGCCATTGCAAGCACTCTTGTAATCTCCGATAGCGATCCTGCAATGCAACATGGGCTGTCAATCTGTGCACTTGACTGATGGTCCTAGTTAACTCCACCAGTCGCTGTTGCAAGTGTTATGTAGTCTGCGCTGATATCCGTAGATTGCCACTGCCGATTGCAATTCGCCAATCAGATCTGGACCATTGATCGGCCAGATCTGATGGCTACTATGCATTCACTTGTTCAGACCTCCGATACTCTATTTTTTCACTGTTTTCATGTGTTTTTGGCCTCCCGATAGTGGTTTTCTACCATTCTAAGGGTTCTTCATATGCGATTATTTGGATCTTTGGCATGATTTTAAGAGATTTGAAGACTTAGAGAGTGTTCTTGGATCCATTTGGATCATGAGTGAGAAGGGGATGCAGATCCTTCACTCAAGAAATTTGTTACCAGGTTTGAAGCATGTTGATTTGGAATTCTGTGAAAATTGTGTTTATGGAAAATAGAAGAGAGTTAGATTTCTCAAAGTTGGGAAAGAAAAGAAGAGTGAAAAATTAGAGCTTGTGCATAAATATGTATGGGGACCTGCTCAGGTATCATCTCTTGGTGGCTCTCGTTATTATGTTACTTTTATTGATGATGCAACCAAAAAAACCTAGATTTATTGTATTCGAAATAAATCTGATGTATTTGATACTTTCAAGAAATGGAAAGCTTTGGTTGAAAATGAGAGAGGAAAAAGGTTGAAATGTCTTAGATCAGACAATGGAGGTGAATATTGTAGCAAAGAGTTTGATAGGTACTGTTTAGAAAATGGAATTCTCAGAGAGAAGACAGTTCCAGGAACACCACAACAAAATGGTGTGTCAGAAAGATGAATGGGTCAATCATGGAGCATGCAAAGTGCATGTGATTGCATGCAAGATTGCCTTTACAATTTTGGGCAAATGCTGTAGATACTATTGTTTATCTAATAAACAGAGCGCCTTCAAGTTCCTTGGATGGTGGAATTACAAAGGAGGCATGGATAGGTAAAAAGGTAAACTACTCTTTTTTAAAGACTTTTGGTTGTGAAGCATTTTTCCACATTAATAAAGAAAATAGAACAAAGTTTGAGGCAAAATCAAAGAAATGTACCTTTATTGGATATGGTGTCAATGATTTTGGTTATCACTTTTATGATTATGAAAAACAAAAAACCATTAGGAGAAGAGATGCATATTCAATGAAAAGGTTTTGTATAAGGATTAGCTGCAGGAAAAGAAACAGGAAAAAGAAAACAGAGAATACACAGTGCTTGAAGAGATAACAAAGAAAGTGAGGGTGCATGAAAATCATAATGATCAATAACTAGAACAACAACCACAACAACAACAAGCACCTCAAACACCTAAAAGTGGTGTTAGAATATCTACAAGGATAAGTAGACCCTCTGAATGATACTCTCCTTCATTATATTATGTATTGTTGACTAGTTATGGTGAACCAGAATGTTATGAAGAAGCAGTGCAGGTAGAAACGAGGAAGAAGTGGGAGCAAGCCATGAAAGAAGAGGTGGACTCCTTAGCACATAACCAGACTTGGGACTTAGTCAGGTTGCCTGCAGGTAAAAACATCATTGTAGAATAAATGGTTTTACAGGTTAAAGGAAGAAAATGGAGGTAGACAAAGATATAAAGCTAGAGTTGTGGTGAAGGGGTTTACACAGAAAAATGGTATAGACTTTGATGAGATATTTTCTCCTTTTGTTAAAATGACTTCAATCAAAACTATTTTAAGTCTAGTAGCAGCTGAAGATTTGCATCTTGAGCAGTTAGATGTAAAGACATCTTTTCTCCATGCGGATTTGGAGGAAGAGATATATATGCAGCAACCACAAGGATATGAGGTAAAAGGGAAGGAGAAAGTAGTGTGCAGGTTGAAGAAGAGCTTGTATGGCTTAAAACAGGCTCGAAGGCAGTGCTATCTAAAATTTGACAGGTTTATGTCTGAACAAGGTTATACTAGATGTCACTCTGATCATTGTGTTTATCTCAAAAGACAAAATGATGGTAGCTATATTATATTGTTATTGTATGTAGATGACATGCCTGTTGCAGGTTCTAACATGCATAAATGTGCTCAAAAGAAAATTGGCGAACTCGTTTGCAATGAAGGATTTGGGCGCTGCAAAATAAATCCTTGGTATGAGAATAACTAGAGATAGGAAGAATCACAAATTAACATTGTCTCAGACTGAGTACATACAAAAGGCATTGAAAAGGTTTAATGTGTAGAATGCAAAACCAGTTAGTATACCTTTGGCTAGCCATTTCAAACTAAGTAAGGAAATGTGTCCCAAGACTCATGAAGAAATGGATGATATGTCTAAAGTTCCATATGCATCAACAGTTGGAATCTTAATGTATGCAATGGTATGCACAAGGCCTGATATTGCACATGCAGTGGGAGTTGTAAGCAGGTACATGAACAATCTAGGAAAAGAACATTAGATGGCAATAAAGTGGATTCTCAAGTATTTTAGAGGTACCACAAATCAAGCATTATGCTTTGGTGGTTCAAACATTACTCTACAGGGATATGTTGATGCAAATATGACGGGTGATAGAGATAACATGAGGAGAACCACAAGTTATGTGTTTATTGTAGGTGGAACAACTGTCAGTTGGGTCTCAAAATTGCAAAGTGTTCTTGCACTCTCAACAACAGAAGCAAAGTATGTTTCTGCTACAGCTCAAGTACCATTTCATATGGTCAACATTGGAAGATGGACATTTGAAGATGGAAAAGATACACACTAGCCAGAATCCTGCAGATATGTTAACAAAAGTTATAACCAGGGAGAAACAGAGAGTCTACTCAGTTTCAATTGGTCTTCAAGTATGATGAAGAAGATGAGAAACAACCAGGTCCAAAGTGGAGTCATTGTCCAACAAATGAAGCAGCGGTGGAGTTTCTATAATCAGTCTCCAAGTGGGAGATTGTTGGGTGTGGAGCCTGATTATCTTTTGTATTCAAAGGTATCGCTGCATTTGACCCCAGTTCGTAATGGGGTGGAAAAGCTTCCCGTAAAATATACGCTGCAGGGTGGTCTCGGGGGGGCGGCTGCAACCTTTGGGAGCCCCCCCCAGCAGGGGATTGGGGGCAGTGCCCTGGAAGCTAAAAATAAATGTAAAATTGCCTTGTAAAATGTTGTAATTTCGTAGTCAATCTGGGCCATTCATTAGGCGGAGATCTAACGGTAGAAGTTATGTTTAAATTAGGGTTTTTTTCCCTAGAAGGAAACCCCTTGCTATATATGAGGGAATTGTATTACGTCTATGTATATTTGTATTCTGAGTGAGGAAGAGGGAGGAGATTGAGAGCGAAGAGGGAATTATAGTGGATCTGCTGTAGGTTGTATCTCTTCAGTTTGCTGGATAATATAAAAGGAAGGATTGGTTGTTTCTCCGTGGACGTAGCCCAATCTGGGTGAACCACGTATATCTGTGTCTCTCTTGTTTTATGCTTTTTCTGTGTTTATATTTCTGCAATATTTTATGTGTTCCATTGCTCTGAAATATATATTTTTCTAACACATTCTTCTCGATTCGGGTCAGCATACTAGACACATGAAGAATGATTGTCCTTTGCTGGACCATTCTCCCTAATTTAGGTCAACATACTTGACACAGGGAGAATGCCAATCCATGATGCTATCTCATCAACACTTCCTCTCATTGAGAGAGGCATTCTCAATAAGTCCAAGCTTGTCCTTGAAGTAAAAAAACTTTGTTCTAGATAGATGCTTTGTAATAATATTAGTTATTTGATCATCAATCAAGATTCAAGACATACTAGAGCTTCACCACTCCCTTCTACACCATGTCATGGATGAATTTTTAACTGATATTGATGTGCTTCGATCTGTCATGAAAAAATAGATTCTCTGTTAGCTTCACATAGCTTTGATTGTTAGAATATATCAAGGTCACTTCTAACACTTGATCAAATAGTCTTGCGAGTAAATTTATAAGCCACACTACTTCACAACTCGCTAAAATGGATACAATATACTCTGCCTCAATAGTGCTAAGTGCAACAAATGTTTGCTTACTGCTCATCCATGAATTCATAGCAGAGCCCAAACTGAAGCAACCTCCAAATGTACTCTTTCTTTCTTCAACACTCCCTACCCAATTTGCATCTATATATCCTGCAGTTGTATATCACCATCTGAGACATATCTCAGACCATAATCAACTATACCATGTAAATATCTTAATACATGCTTTACTGCAATCCAATGATCATGTCTTGGTTCCACCTAGGATTGGCTTAGAGTATTCACTACAACGAAAATATCCAGCTTGGTATTAACCAAATACACTAGTGGGATAATCAACTTTTGCTACATGGATGGATCTACAAAATCTGACTCATAGTTTCTCAACTTTCTCAGATTTGTCACCATGGGAGTTTCCATTGACTTATATTCCATCAGCCCAAACTTTTGTGGGATCTTGATAATATAATTTCGTTGACCAAGGAATATTTCACTAGACTTCTACCAAATGTCTAGTCCCAAATAATAGTGCATGAAACCAATATCCTTCATATTGAATTCAGAGGCCAAATCCCTCTTACACCGAATAATGAGATGCTCCATACCTGTCATAAATAAGTCATAAACATACAATAATAGAATCATTGTTCATTCTTCTCAACCTTGATATATAGGTTTGGATCAACATCACTTTTGGAGAAACCAAGTCTTGTCAGGTAGTTATTAATTCGAGAGTGTTAGGCTCTAGGTGCTTGCTTAAATCCATACAAGGTTATCTTCAATATGAAAACCTGAGACTCTTTTCCATGAACCTAAAAACCTTGAGGTTGCTCTATGTACACTTCTTCCTCAATCAATCCATTGAGGAAAGCAGTATTTACATCCATTTGATGCAAATTCCAACCCATAAAAGAAGAAATATAAATAATATATTTAATGGTAGTGTACCAGACAACTGGATCAAAAGTCTCATCGTAGTCCTCTCCCTTTTTCTAGGAGAACCCTATAGCCATAAATCTCTCCTTGTATTTGTCAATACTTCCATCCACTACATGCTTGATTTTTTAAACCCATTTGGAGGTTACCACTGACTTCCCTTTAGGCCTCGACACAATCTCCCATACATCATTCTTCATAATTCAATTAGTATTCTTCAAACCTTACATCCTTCCAAACTTGTTGGCTAGCTACTTCTTCAAATGTGGAAGGTTCAAAATCAATGAGATTAGTCATTAATGATACATATCTAGAATACCTATTTGGTCTCTTTCTTTCCCTGAAGGTTCCATGTGGTGTTGCATGTCTTGCTTCCAGAAAAGTGGATCTAAGCCAAGCTGGCCTTTTCCCAATTTTAGGAACAACAACTGGGTCCACTCAATTACTAGGCTCTTTTGGCACTTCTTGATGGTCTGTGGGGTGTTCTAAATAATTGAATGGACTAGAATCTTCTTCCATGGGAGCCTCATGTTCTTCATCATCATCAGAGTCCATGGGAACTTCTTTAGATTTTTAATAGGAAATGTTTTTTAGCAAAGGTCATGTCCCTGTTGACTTCAACTTGCCGTTATCTTGGAACACATATTTTGCAGGCCTTTAATGACTCAATATATCCAACAAATATTCCTTTATTTCCTGAAGGCTCTAGCTTATTTCTCTTATCTTTAGGTACATGGATATAGATTGGACAACCAAATATTCTCAAATGTCAAACCTGTGGTTTCTGTCTAGTGAATTCTTCTTTAAGAGTCTTGTCTTCCAAAATTTGATGAGGACATCTATTTTGAATATAAACAACTATCGTAGATGCTTCACTCCATAGAAACATAGGCAAGTCTTGATCATGCATCATTGCTTTAACATATTCTTCAATGGTTTTATCCTTTATTTCAACAATTCCATTTTGTTGTGGATTGTAAGGGACTATCAACTCCTTCTTAATCCCATCTTCTTCACAAAAGGAAATGAGGTCCTTGGAAGTATATTCTCCTCCATTATCCTCAGAATCTTTCTTTTCTTTCCCTTAAAGTTTACCACTTCAACCTTAAATTCTTGAAACTTGTTGAAGACTTCATCCTTTGTCTTCATGAAGTAAATCCATGTCTTGATAGAGAAGTCATCAATAAAGGTTACTTCGTACAAATAGCCTCTAGGATATTTCATTAGCATTGGAACACATACATCAGAATGAACTAGATCTAAAATTTCCTTGGACCTACTTTCACTGCTTGGCCCAGGGCTTCTTGACATTCTTCACAAGCGCACATCCTTTACATACTTATTCATGCTTTGCCTACAAATATGGAACACTTGAAAACATGTATTTTAAAGCTGGAAAAACTATATAATGAAGGGGAGAATATCTTCTATGCCAAATTTCACATGGGTTAATGTAATTATGTACTAATGTTTGATTAGATTGTTTCAAGAGTCTATGCAACCTTCCTTCATGAACTCCAATTACTCTAGTAGAATCTATACTTGATCCCTTTGGCCACACAAGTACTTTACCATCACCAAATGCTACTCTATCTCCCTTATATTCCATACATGAAATGGAAACCAAATTCTTTTTCAAACCTAGTGCATATATTATGTTGATAAGATTAACATTTTCACCTCATTCTAGCTCAATGGAAGTCTTCCCAACACCTTTTATTGCATAATTGTTGTTGTCTCCAAGTTCTACCTTTTGAGATAGTATTCTTTCCATTAGACTTGTGAGGTTTTCATAGTCTCCCTTCATGTGATTTAAAGCACCACTATCTACTAGCCACAAATAAGAGCAGAAAAACAAAAGAAGTCTTTGTTACTTAATATTCATTCTTAGGTTTCTTTTGAAGTTCGTCAATGTATGTTGTGGTGGCATGCTTCTTTCCCTTTCTCTTTCTATCATTCGATCTTTCAGGACAATCATGTCTATAGTGAACAAATTTGTGACAATGATAGAATTGAAATTTCAACATATCTCTTTGCTTGAGGAGCAGATCTTATTCCTTCATTTCTTCTTAGGAACCAAACTTCTTTCTTCCTCCAACCTTTTTGAAGCGGGCTGCAAAATATTGAGAATCGCCTTCATAAAATCTTTCAATCTTTTCCTTTGATATGAGCCTACATTATTCTTGAATGCACACAATCCATAATTATTCAAACTTTTAAGTTTATTTTCTACCACATATACTAGATGTAAATGAGTCCAATGAGTAAGATAAACCATTAAGTGTTGTAGTCACTAGTTCTCTTTCAGAAATTATTTCATCAATTTCTTGAAGTTGAACTCTTAATTGAGAAATCCTTATGAAATATGAGACTATAATATCATTTTTTTATCATTCTAACATCACGAAGCTCATTCTTCAAACTCATTATTTGACCAATTTTGGTGATAGTGTATAATCCAACTAGGGCATCGTACATCTAATTTGAAGATTCATGGTTTGAAACATAAGGAATTAAGTTATCTCTAATAGAGTCCACAATGATGCTTCTATCTATGATGTCATCCTTCTCATATTTTATTTTTCCTTCATTATCTAAGGGTTCAATGACCTTGCCTTTCACAATACCCAATATATCATTCTTTGCAAGGATGAGACCAATCCTTGTTTTCCAAGCCCTGAAATTTGTAGCTCCTTCCAATTTGTTCCCAGGCCTCATAGAAGAACCCATAATCATAAATAAACAATTATATTGTAGATGTGGGTTTTCTTCAATTCTCTTCCCTTAACCAAATATCTTCAAGAGTGATCAATGTCCTTTCCTTCACCGAAGCTCAAATACCACGTTTATTTTTCAAGTGTAATAGATACAAGCACAAATTTATGAAATATTTATAATTACTTCTAATGATGTAGATCTTGTTTTAACAATTCCAATTTATCATTATGCAATTACATTTTAGAAATTCAACAATAAAAGCAAAAGGACAATAGAGATGACAATGCATAAATAGAACACAATATTTACCTTGGGAAAACCAACTTGGGTGAAAAACCCAATAGCCTTTTCCTTAGAGAAATTATTCAGTTCAAACAGAGATACGCCTAATGTAGCTAGGCAATTATGAGATCAAACTAATCAAGAATACTATGGTCAAACAACCTTCTTTTCAAGTCAAACTTTTTCCCTTCAACTTTGGCCCTCTCTGATTTTCCTAGGTTGAATTTTGGCCTCCAAGAATATGCCAAGAAACTCAGCCCTGCTACCAAGAATAGTTTGACCAGAATTTCGACCTTGCTACCTAGAAACTGTTGCCTAGAAATTTGACTTGCTACCCAAAAAATGCCTAGAAATTCGCGTGTGAAGTCAAGAGAGAGAGAGAGAGATAAATGTTAGAGATGAACATGTCCTTCTTCATCTTACTTCGTACTTCTTCTTCTTTGTTGAGATGCCTAGAATATTACTTGTCTTGTGTGAGGTCGAATGGTGCCTTATGGAGGAGGTAAAATATATATATATATATATATATATATATATATATATATATATATATATATATATATATATATATATATATATATATATATATATATCGTTTTTTTCTTATCCGAATGGGTGGTGTCTCTTCACTAGGGATGACTTGACTTGAGGGAGGGCCAACTTGACAAGTTTGGAGCAAAAATTTCAAAATTTAAATTTCAAAATTTTCTCTTTTAATACCGATATGAAGAACATGTCTTACAATTACATTATATATATTCAAGGGCTAAAACATAAATTATGAAGACTGACCATAGCTACAAAATTCAACAAAATTTACTATATATCTATATATCTCTCTCTCTCTCTCTCTCTCTCTCTCTATATATATAATATATATATATATATATATATAATATATATATATATATATATATATATGTATGTATGTATCTATACCTTTTTTTTTGCAGAATTCATTTTATATGTTTATATATCATGCATTATGTAGGATGGATAAATATGCAATCAAAATGGTTTTCTTGGTCTTATTTGAAGTATGCTTTAACTTGGAATCCTATAGGATGGGGTGGATGCATGTGTATGTGGAGAGAGAGAGAGAGGTGGAAGTTGAACAAACCAATTATGCAAAGTGTAAGGAATTTTGGCATGAGCTCAAATATCAACCTTACTAGAGGTGTCATTAGACACAACAACCTCTCGTATCACCCAAAATAGCAAGGTTACATTAATGTTGTATGACCATTGGGATTCTTGAGTGGTTTGGTAAGTATAAGCGAAATTAAAAGTCCAATCTCGTGACAAATAATTTATAGCCATATTTGAATGTGGCAATTGTGGAAGTGTCATTTCACCTGCACTCCATTCATCAAACAATAATAAATATATGATAGAGATACAAGAGGAAATAAAAACAACAAATATATTGGCCTTGAAAGAGATTACATATGGGGTTACATGATGCTACCTTTATTCATCATGTGTATTATGGATTTGCAGTACCTTTAAGATAAGGGCCAATGATGTAGATCTACTCTTTACCATTGGTAAGGAGATGGTCTATGGTAAAATCACAATTCATCACACTAATATATATAAATGGAATATTATACTCATTTAGTTGGAAAAATGTGTCTTTATCCAATAGATATCTTTATTTTGTTAATGCATTTTCTATATGCATTTCTAGAAAGAATGAAATTCAAAGTGTAATGATGGAAGTTAGATAATTAAAATAGGTAAGGAGAGCTAATCTCCTAAATGTAGACTTGTAAATGCTGACAATAAACTAATGGAGGCCAAGTGTTTAATTTATCTACAACAAAACCCAAACCGTTTGAACTAAAAATTTTAATGATGTTATGTAGGCATGTTATTGATCTATTGTATGGTACATTAGAAATGCCCTAAGGAATAATTCCAAGCAAGCACCAAACTAAGGTCAATAAATTTCCTAATGCGCCATCTCCAATGTGAAAGTCCATCATAGACCATCTTTGATTTACAAATCTATTATGAACCATCCAAAAGTTGAACATACACCATGTACCCCAAAATCTAACAATTTTTGGGCCTAAAATTTAGTGGGGACATACTGATTCCATGAGTAGAATGAGGAAAGGGGTATGTTTTCCTTGAAATTGTAAGTAATAAGTTATGTGAGGATTACCTGCCTAAAAAATATGTCGTTTTTTTTGTTTTTTTGTTTTTGTTTTGTTTTTTTGTTTTTGTTTTGTTTTTTTTGTTTTTTTGTTTTTTTGTTTTTTGTTTTTGTTTTTTGTTTTTTGTTTTTTGTTTTTTGTTTTTTGTTTTTTGTTTTTTGTTTTTTGTTTTTTGTTGTTTTTTGTTTTTTTTTTTGTTTTTTCAAGGAACTTGGGCAGACTTCTCCTGTAGGCTTCTTTGATGGAGCATGTATGCTTCTTTGATTGAGCATCAAGAGGCAGTGAGTGTGGTTGAGTGTGGTTGTAGTGCTTACATTTCTCTTGGATCTTCCTTGTCATATCAATTCTTTTGGTTTGGTGGACAAGGATCCAATATCCGAGCGAAGGTTCTGGCACTTTGGGGAGTTTTGTAGTGTTCATGGTTAGCTATTGAGGTTTTGGAGATAACTGGCCATTCTAAACCTATTGTGGTTTGGGCCAAGGGCCTTTATTCTTTTAATGCTCCTTTTGTTTTCCATTGGCTGTGACAGATTATTGCCTTGAAGGAATCTTTCACTAGTCTCACTTTTTCCCACATCTATCGTGAGAAGAACTTAATGATAGACTTCCTCTCCAAACATGGTGTGTCTCTCATCTGAGTCAGATATGCTATAGGTGCTTAGTCGATGGTTTGGTCTATTTTTCGATGCCTTTCTTCCCCAGTCAGAGATGTCAGTTCGATTTCCCTTTTTGTCTTCATTTTTGGACTATTGTTTTCTCTCCTCTTTATTATCTGTTTCAGTTCCTCGTTTTAGCCCTCAACGATCTTTTATTTCAGGTTTATTTATGATTTGAGAGAGATTCTCTTGCATTCCACTATATCATATTTTTGTGTCTTTTCTCTCATCCAGGAAGTCATTCCCTCATCTATCTTCTGATTTTGAACGGGGCCTCATAGTGCTTCCTATGGTAACCCTTTTATTGCTTGATATATAAGCTTTTGTCTCAGATAGCTAATTTTGTAATACAGAGGACTCTTCCCAGTCTCTTTGTGGCTTGTTATGTTTCGATATTCATGGTATTTGGCTATAGATATTGTTCTTAAATATACTCTTCTCTTGTGGATATCAGTCCTTTGAATATGTAGCTCCTTTTCTATTAATGAAAGAAGTTATTTTTTCTTTGTGTAAAAAAGGTAATGAATTATTTTTGGATTTTCCCAATGCTATTACAAGTTTCTTAGGATATTCTTTTACCCCAAATCTCACAACAATAAAGGATCACTAACATTACAAGGCTAGATAAAAATGATTTTTTATCCCAATCCTAAAGTTCTACATTTTTACAATAGTTTTCCAGGTTGTAATGTGTCTTTAACACCACAAAAAATAATTTTTTTCAATATTATGGTTTTGTTTATTAAGCTTATTATTGAGATTGAAACTTGAGTATTTATATGAGTGAACCATATGTAAAAGTTTATTATTAAAATAATTTTCAAAATTAGTTGATTTTTTGAATTTTATAATCATGATTTTGGTTTTATCCATCTTTACTATCAAAGCATACCTATTGTAAAATTCTTGAAGGAGACTCATTTTTTCTTTGAATGTCTACACAATAATTACCTAGGTGTAATTTACAGGGTAAGTTCCTCAGATAGAACACCAAAGGACACTGCTCACAAACAGATCACAGATCAATACACTAGTATTCTTGACGTGGTTAAAACCCTCAAAGAGGGAAACATTCAGGCAATTTATTAATAAAGGAAAGAAACTTTACATAAGCTTCTCTCATGAACGGTTGCCCTACAAATGAACCTCCATGCTCTTTAAATAGAGATCATGGACCAATCGGGTGTTAAGCCATGGATCAAGTGTCTGTAATACCGAGGAGAGAATGAATCGTCGGATCACTTCATGTCTTGAACATATCATGATCGTTGGATTGTAAGTTACAAATGTACATAGTAAAGAAATACACTTTACCTAACTCTACACTAGACCAAGTTATGCTTAACTATTTTCTATGTGTTGGAATATCCTAACATTCCCCCTTAAGAACAACTTGGGATAGGATTGAAGGATGTACAAATATGACACAATAGGAGAAGGAAGGAGGCATTAGAGCCTATCCCCCCTTAGTGACAACTTCCAAAAATCCAACCATAAATCGAAGTTTACTAAACTTCACCTCTGTGAGAGCCTTTGTAAAGATGTCTGCAACTTGACCATCGATTGAACAATATTGCACTTCAAGAACATGGTCATGAATGAGCTTTCTGATGAAGTGCATGTGTAGTTCAATGTGTTTGCTGTGCTGATGTTGGACTGGACCTTTGCATAGTTAAATGGAACTTTGATTATCACACCAAAGTGTAGTTGAATGCTGCTGCTGAAAGCAAAACTCTGACAGGATCTAATGAAGCCACAAGACTTCCTTACTAGCTTCTATGGCGCCACGATACACTGCTTCTGCTGAAGAAAGAGAAATGACACTTTGTTTCTTGCAAGCCCATGTAATAGGTCCAGAACCAAGAGTGTAGACATAACCTGCAGTAGACTTCCAATCATCAAGGTCACCAACCCAATCGGAATTAGTGAAACCAACCAATAGAGGAGATGCTTCTGCACTGTAATGAATCCCAAACTGAACTGTACCTCGAACATAACAAAGTGTTCTTTTAGTTGATTTCCAATGATTTTCATGTGGGTTTTGCATAAATACCATGTAGGAATTTACAGGGTAAGTTCCTCAAATAGAACACCAAAGGACATTGCTCATAAACAGATCACAGATCAATACACCAATATTCTTGACGTAGTTAAAACCCTCAAAGAGGGAAACATTCCACGGCCTAAGCCAACGCGACCACTTCATGCAATTTTTTAATAAAAGAAAGAAAATTTACATAAGATTCTCTCATGAATGATTACCCTACAAATGACCCTCCATGCTATTTAAATAGAGATCATGGACCAATTGGGGGTTAAGCCACGGATGAAGTGTCAGTAATATTGAGGAGAGAATGAACCTTCGGATCACTTCATGTCTTGAACATATCGTGACTGTCAGATTGTAAGTTACAAATGTACATAGTAAATAAACACACTTTACCTAACTCTACATTAGACCAAGTTATACTTAACTATTTCCTATGTGTCGAAATATCCTAACACTAAGAAGACAATGCCATAAATTGATTAAAGTAGAAAAATGGTGTAGTAGCCAGGGTTTGTATCCTTTCATCCAATGACTTCTAAGTTCTTTTCCAAACAATGAATATAAATTTTAAAAATGTAGGGGTTAAACAACAACCTTGTTTAATTACAATATTCAATTAATATCTTGAGGCCAAATTTGATTAGTTTTAAGCTTGACAATTACTTGTTCATAGAGTTTATGAATGGAAAACCTAAGTTGAATGGGAATTCCTACATCTTTGAAAATATTTTTTGTGGGGACAGCACTAGAAGTTACTTTGTTGTTATGACAAGTTTATGAAATCAACAAAGCAAGAAATATAACTTTTTTTTGGTAGGAAAATTTATAGTGATGATCCTGAAAGTATGGACGTGGTCAATTGTTAAAGTGTTTTCCTTGAAAACAACATTTCCTTTAGCTCTAAGCCTATTTTCATCTAGTAAACCACTAATTTTCTATTCTAAAATAATTATTAAAAACTTAACCAATAAAAGAAAATTCATAATAGCTATATAATTAGAATTATTATTTTTGTCCCTAACTTTTGTAGATAGGTACAATGAAACTAGGAAATTCTAAAGTATTAAATAGGTTTTGGATGTGATTTGTCGATATTAAGAATTTAAGCTCATAATCTTCCATGTCTTTAGTCTTTTATTTTGCAAGATTCCTTATCCCTTCTTTAATGTTATTTGAGAATAACAAGTGTATTTTGAGAGTGCCAGGAGGGTGGGGGAGGGACCAATGATGTTAACAACACCTCCAATGTTTATGGGGCAATGTAAAACTACTTGAAGCAACAATTCCAATTGTTTATGTCAATCTTAGGCTCATTTGTAGCTTTCCTATGTAAAATTTATTTCTATAATTGCGTAGGGTTATGTTAACAAAGTTCAAAAAGTATCCCATTGCTTATTGAAGAAGACTATTTTTCATTTTTAAGTGATCTCTTCTATTTTTCTACTTTTTGCACCTTGTCAATATTATTTCAAGCTAACCTAATATATTTTTCAGCAACTCTACAATGATAGTGATACCATCTATTAGTTTTTTCAAGAACTGTTGTGGATGGAAACTTGATAGGAGTGATTATTGATGAAATGGGATAACTTTGACCCCAGAGTAGGGGCATTGTAAATATTGAAAATTGGAGAGGTAATGGGAGGAACATGGAAAAGTATTTAGGAGGTATCTTGGGAAGTGTTCAAGATATTTATGGCTAAACTAAAACTTTGAATAAATTATATCTCTTACATAGAAGTTATTTTTAGGAATATTGTTGATCTGAATGGGATGTGGCATCCACCCTATGTATTTAACCATGGTATCCACCAATGGTATTTTACCCATGGTATTTTACCCATGGTATTGTAACTCAACAAAGCTATAAATATCATGCCTCACTTTGTAAAGGATAGGTTCGTCTGCACAATGTAGTTGCAACCATTTTTATTATTTAATAAAGAATTTCTCTCATTTTATTATGCGTGTTCTCTCTTCTGCCTCTCAACAATCAAATCTCTTTAATCTTGGCCCTCCAAGATCCGAATCAATTGTGTGTTTTAAAAGTTACAAAGATAGATCTATGGTGAGAGTTAGGTCACAGCTAGTCTTAATTTCAATGTGCTTGATTTGATTGAGAAGAGAGAATTAGGAGATGGCATAGTCGATAGCATTTCTACCATTTCCAGAAATATACGTAAATTAATGGGAATTGGGAAAACTATTTAAACCATTAAAAATGAAAGCTTCTAGCTACTACTTTGTGTAATTGAGTATTTTCCAAAGTTGTTATTAGTGTGGTCTTTGAAATCCCTAGCATATTAAGGAGTTACATAAGAATCCTCCCCAAGCTAGATTGGATTAAGCTCAATATCACCTTTAGAGATAATGAATTGTTGGTGAGTTGTTGAATTGTTAAAGTTGCTAACTAAGATTATTTCATGATTGAGATTAAATTTATAGATATCTTTGATAAAACAAAGTCTTTATCCAATTTTTGCTTTATGTAGAAAAAGAACTTGCTAGGAGAAAATTAAATAATAAAAACATATTATCCTTTATATTTCAATTTAAACTACATAAATGATAGTTCCAAGTCAATTTTCATATATTTTAAAAAAAACTAGCCAAATGACCAAGTTATTGTGCTCCCTTTTTGTCTTGTATTTTTATAGAACATTAAATATATGGTAATATCTTGATTAAATGCTTATGAATGGGGCACTAGATATGTGATACATACATCCATAACACCACCAAATGATTATTGTGATAACCATATAGTAGTAGAGGACAACACATATCACCATATGCATTTCAATGAGGGGATAAAATTCACCCCACACCCTTAGTTCATGATATAGCTAAATGAGAAGATGACAAAGGAAAACGAAGGAGGGATACATAAGGTTTAGATTTTGTACTACACCTCATGAGAACAATATCAATGATGATGATACTGGTATGATTCATAATAAAATTGTGCAAAGGAATGATGTTGCATTCATGGTTGTGGGGGTTTATAGACATCTATCTATAGCCAAACTTCATCATCATGATTATCTCCACCTAGCATAAAATAACATCTCCCATCACCCTCCAACTATGTAGCAAGAAACAGAGTATATAAAATTTAGAAGCAATAGATAAAGAACTAGATGAAGGCATTGCAAGTGTTAGGGGAATCATGGATTATAAGGTACCTATTCCAATGGGGGATTGGAATAATAAGATAGTTGATTGTTTTTCAAGAGATTTGGTGGCTATGTGTATATAAATAATTATTGAGGACAAATGGACCTGAGGTAATTTTGTCACTTAGAAGCATATAGAGCCTTTATTAGTGTAAGATTAAATCAGAAGACCCACTAAATCATATAAAAAGTATTTTGTGATCTAGAAGGATATGGTTTTAGCTTTTTCTCTGATTGGAAATTGGCTAGTATGGAGGGAGGGACACAGGTCTAAAATTAGACTGGTAAAAGATCCATGGGTAAGTTGCGATGAAAATTATAGCATGCCAATGGAAATAGTTGGAGCCCCTCGAGAAAGGGGACTTTTCTATCTATCACAAGTATCATATATTATAAAATAAATTAGGAATAGTTGTCAATTAGTACAATGGATTTGTAGGGTGAGGAGGGAATGCTTTAGGAAGCTTATAGATCTGCTCTAAAATCTAGTCGTATTAGGATCAAGGAGGAAGAGGATATATTCATATGGTCAAGAAATATTGTGAGTGGAGAATACTCTCCAAAATTGGATATAATACTCTTGGGGAAGAAGAGCGTTTATAAGAACAAGCATGGTAGTACAAAATGGCGTGGAAATTCAAGTGTCCATTAAAATACATAATTTTTTTTGTGGTTATTTCTCAGGCACAAAGTAACAACCTAGGAATACATGTAAATAAGTCGCTGGAATGGCATTGGAAGGTGCCCACTTTGTCTTGTATGTGATGAAAATTTGTCATATAAGTTAACTTTTTGTATTTTTTTTTGTTTTTATTGGAAGGAATTTGACATTCTGATTGGACTCAGGAATGTATGAAAAGCTTAGTCTGTGGAGGAATGCTTGATTCAATGGTGAAAGAACTGTATAATTATACATTATATATATTTTCCTCTAGTGGTGGCTTAAGGGATTTGGATGGCCAGAAAATCTAGTTTGTTTGAAGGGTAGATATCACCCACACACCCCACCAACCTCAAACAAGTTTGTTCTACCCAAAGTTTGGCTAAAATTAGAAACTTTAAGCACACTGACACAAAACTTCCTAGGACTGTGGTGGTAGGGGAAATTGATAAATCTGGATCATGGGCATTTTTTACAGCACTTCAAAGGGGGGTCCCTCCATGGGAGGAGTTAGAGAGATTCTTTATATGTTAAAATCACACTATGTCAAATTTGAGGTGGGTATTGGAAGAAGTACTAACAATAAAGCAAATCTAATGCCATGAAACCAACATTCATGCTAGCTGTTGGAGAATGGTATATAAAAATTGCCAACAATGGGTGATTTCATGGTGGTTATCAATTGGTTGAAGGGGCAACTGAAATGAAAAAATTGACTCTGAGGCCTATCTCTAAGGAAATTTTCAATTTAAAAGATGAAATTAATTAAGTTTGATTCTTGCAAGTGTACAAAAAAAGGAATTGCTTGGCTGACACCCTACCAAAGGAATATCTTCTGATGGACACCGTAATATGGCATCTATGGCATCTACAAGAAGGCTCATTGTTGAGCATGATCCTGGACCTTTTATCTAATAACCAAAGACCCAAGAATATCTTATGAATGATGAGGGCTTCAAAGATCCATTTAGTTTAGGGTAGATGTTTTGAATATATTTTGTCATTGGGATCATATAAACTATTTTATTTTTGCTAGAATTTGTATAAAGGATTGTATAGAACCACGTGGAAAAACAATTCAAGATTTTGTGGCATCTCATGAATATGTAGTCAAGATATCTGTAGTTACCATTTTTGCCTTGTTATAGGACTAGAAGTGGATGAATGAATAAGAATCTACTGGAACCCTCTATTTCGAAGTATTTCTACATGCTGTCAAGGCATCTAATGACAGAAAATTTATTCACTTGTAATAAAATCACGACTACTTTTTCTAAAGAAAAAAAAGTCGCGCAGAGCCATATAAGGGCATCTGATGAGTGCACTTATTAATAATAAAATCATGAGATTTTTTCCATGGGGAGAAAAGAGTCACAAAAAACCCTTAAACTTGCTATATTTCTAGAAGAAATTATGGGAAAAACAGGGCATAACCTCCACTTTAGATTATACCACATGATATCTTGTTAGGATATTCCGACACATAGGAAATAGTTAAGTTCAACTTGGTCTAGTATAGAGTTAGGTAAAGTGTGTTTCTTTACCGTTGTACATTTTGTAACTTACAATCCGACGGTCACGATATGTAGTGATCCGACGGTTCATTCTCTCCTCGGTATTACCGACACTTGATCCGTGGCTTGACACCCGATTCGTCCATGAATTCTATTTAAAGCGCATGGAGGGTCATTTGTAGGTTAACCGTGCATGAGAGAAGCTTATGTAAATTTTCATTCTTTTAGTAATAAATTGCCTGTAGTAGCCACGTTGGCGCAGGCCGTGGACTGTTTCCCTCTCTGAGGGTTTTAACCACGTCAAAATACTGGTGTATTGATCTGCGATCTGTTTGTGAGCGGTGTCCTTTTTGGTGTTCTGTCTGAGGAACTTACCCTGTAAATTCCTACATAAACCATGAAACTATGCCTAAGTTCAAATTTCTTTGCTTTTTCATTTCCTATTAAAAAAAGCGCATTCATTGAGCATTTGCAAAAAAAAAGTTTCACATCAACCATAAGCTCGTAGTGTAGGAGGATACAAGCCAAATAAATGCAAGTCCCATCACCAACTCCGGCCTTTGGAGTTTTGGTGTTTGGAATCGATTTGCAGTAGTCCCACCCGTGTTGGAGAAGTAATTGAATTACAATACATGCTAGAGATCGTTGAACTTTCCAAAGAAGGAACAATAGTAGTAATTGAAAGTCATTGATACACTCTTTCATTTTTTGCAGTGTTCTGTTGCTAGGCTGAGCCAAGAGCTGATTGCAATCCTCATGAGGATTTAAGTAGTTGTTTCTTTTACTTTTTAATGGAAAATTATAGTTATGAAGGATTGGGTGTCATAAGAAAGAAAATAGTTTCATTATAAAATAACATCCATGAGATGAAAGAATAAATGGTCCATTAAATTCCCTCCATATGATTCCTATATAAATTATAAGTAAATGGTCTAAATGAATTCTCTCCATATGATTCATATATAGAGCGTAAGTAAATGGTCTTATTTAATTTCCTGTATATGATTTTTATATAGATTGTAATATTGATGAATCAATGTCATTTATATATACTCATTCAAGTGTCACTTGGAGTTATTGAATGTAGATAAGATTCTTCATCTCAAATTTATAGGCATCAATCCATAGTAAGTATGAAGACACTTATCTCATGATTTAACAAAATCTTAAAATTAGCTAAATTATGATTTAATTTTAAATTATATTATTATTAATTATGAAAAGAATACAAATATAGCGATATAATAAATATGAATTCAATGACACTTGGGAATATGAATTTTTTCTTAATTGCACCAAGAGTTGCTCTCCAACCGAGTATGCTTGTCGTAATGTCTTGTGGTGTCTTAAACATTTTAACTAAATCAAAATATTTATGTTTTATTTATTTTTATCTAGATCATACTGGCATGACACTGGTTCCATACTGTCAGCGTCCATCATAATAGCTAGGTGTAACCACCCGCCCCCAAGAACAGAGCATGAGTAAAGTGAGGACTGAATGTGTGGCCTATAAAATGGCAGAGACTCCTTAGCAGCGTGCTCGTTGGCGATCAAGCCACACCCCTGACCATATTAGATCCATATTAACTTTGAATCTACCAAGCACAGAGACTGATCAAATCTCTTGAGGTACCAACATCCTTTAGAGTGAATTGTTATTTGATCCTCTTGGCACTTGGTGGATATGTAGTTAATATAGATCTAGACTGGTTAAATTTAAAAGAAAAAAGGTGTAATTATCTTTGAAATAAATCTCAACCCTAGTATTACTTAAATATTCCTTAAATACTATGTGAAAGTTAAATGTCAGTCGTATATTTAATAATTATTGTTAATCAAAACTAAAACTCCATCAAATATTCTTCATCATACTTAATGTTGGAAATAATACTGAGAGGGGGGGTGAATCAGTATTATCAAATTCTTTTCAATATGTCTTCTTGATTTATACTTAATTTAATCTTGTATGTTAGTAACATATAATAATGAGCAAGAATCAAGAAAAACAGATAGTCACACCAAAGAACACCAGATATAAGGTGGAAACCCAATGTGGGTGAAAACCACCTACTGCAATATGTCTCTATCTTCTTTCAATTAGAAACTTCTTTTAGCAATGATTTTGTACTGGTGCAATCCTTTACAGTACGCAGGATGCAACCTGCAGAAGTACAACTCTTCTCGTTTCCCAGTTTCTCCCTGGAAGGGAGCTACAACCCCCTTAGCTCTTTTACCTTCTTTTAAGGACACGTTTCATGAATTTTCAAACTGGATCCAAGAAGATCAAATAATCATCAAGTACATGCAAATCACCCAATCTCCTTATACAATAAACCAATGAATCACCCAACTCTTCAGAATGTTGTAAATAGAAAAGAATACCAGAAATCTGAACCTAGAATTTTGCAGCAATAGATAAAAGATAGTCAACAAATGTTTCAAGATAAGTCCGCAACTTCACCAATGGGGGCCTGCGTATATCCGCAGCTCTTCTGAGACTAAACTGCGCAGATTCGCATTGGTCATTCTTCCGCTCTGCGTACTTCTTCTCACGTCCGCACCTCAATTGTCTGACTTACAGCGTACATCCGCACTGTGCCTTCTTTTTGCCTATGTACCTCGCACTGCGCCTTTCTCTGCACTGCGTGCCCCCCGCACTGCGCCTTTCGCTGTACTACGTACCTGTTTGGTCAATTTAGTGATGTATAAATTGCAACTTTTAAATGTCAACCCGGGGCTCGTAAGATGATGAAGTGAGGTGTATTGTATGTACTTAGGCAACTGTTTCTAAAGCTTTTGTCGTTTTTAACTTTTTAAGTTTGTTTTCAAGTATATCTCTCCTACTGTGATGTGATGAAAATGAAATAAAGCAAGTGAAGTGTGTGAGATTGTGATGAGCTTTAAATGATTTCTTATAACTTAAAAGTATTCTACAAGAAAGCTTGAACAACAACTGAAATGAAA
>APFE030215687.1:2153-18260 GCA_000404065.3 Pinus taeda
GAGATAGTAACAGATCAAGGTACTCAGTTTACTTCAAAGTTAGTTAAGGACATCACCGAAAAATATCAAATCAAGCACAAAAGAAGTACACCTTACCATCCACAGGCCAATGACCAAGTGGAATTAACAAATAAAACATTGGAAAGAATTATCACTAAGACCGTAACAATGAACAGAAAGAATTGGGAGGAGAAGCTCAAAGATGCACTCTGGGCTTATAAAATCACGTGGAAGAATACTACCAGATTTACACCATACCAGTTGGTGTATGGCAAAGAGGTAATGCTTCCTATTGAGTTTCAAATACATACTTTTAAGATGGCTGCAGATTTGGGAATTGATCTTAATGAAGCACAACAAGAAAGAATTCAGCAGTTGAACCAGCTGGATGAAATGAGGCAGAAAGCAGAGGAGACAACACTCCTCATGCAAAGACAAAGGAAGCAGTGGCATGATGCACATATCAAGAAGAAACAGTTCAAAGAAGGAGATTGGGCTTTACTCTTTGACTCTAAATTCAGAGATCATAAAGCTAAGTTTACCACACATTGGATGGGCCCATATGAAATAGTTCAAGTTCATGAGAATGGATCAGTCCAGCTTATTACCATTGATGGAGAAGGTCACCCCTTTCTTGTCAATGGCCATAGGTTGAAACTCTATCATAAGCCCATCACCAAGGAGGATTTTCTTCAAACTGTATCTCAGCAAAGGGAGGTTGAGATATTGCAGCGTTCAGCTGTAGTACCTCTACCTTAGTTCATTTCATTTCCATTTAGAAAAAAATTTAAAAAATAAAAATTAATAATGGTTTAGATGTGAAAACCAAACTCTGGCACACTCTAACCCAGAATTCTTACTTGAAAACCAATTCTTTGGCTGGTAAGAATTCCTTGTTCTTTTTGTTTCCTGTTGATTCATCGATTTAATAATGACTTGAGGACAACTCAAAGCTTTAGTGGGGGAGAAGCATCAACATTTTATTTATTTATTTATTTTTATTTATTTATTTATTTTTATCTCATCCCCTCACTGTAAATTTTCAAAGAGTTTATCTCTTCATTGTAAATTCTCAAAGAGTTTGTTTTCAACACTTCAGTGTTTCAATAAAGAAGTTGTTTTTGTCTTTGTTCTAATCAGAGGGACCTGTTCAACAAACATAAAAGGGACCTATTAGAGAATGTTATCTCAAGCTACTTCAGCAAAGCTTCAACAAAGTTTCAACAAAGATTCAAAGGTTGCTTGTCACTGAGGCTCCATCAAACATCAAAGATTAAGGAAGCTGCACACATATAGTTCTTTTCTAGATTTCAAAGAAGCTGCACAAACATTCTTCAGGTCTCAGAGGGACCTGTTGCATCCAAATTCATCTCAGAGGGACCTGTTATGACAACAAAGATTAGTCATATCTGAACAAGAAATCCTACCTATGCATGCCAACTCAACTCTTGATCAACCAATAAAAGTGTAAAGTATTGTTATCATTTTTATTTTTAACATTTAAATTCTTGGATTAATTTAGTGTTAAATGTGATGACTATAACTTCTTATAATCAATTTCAAAAACACCCACATATCCATCACTCTTGTCATATTCCTAATTCCTACCATTTCCCAACACTCTAGCCTATCCCCATTCTTCTCCTACAATTTTTAAATCCTCTATTATACCACCCTCCCAGCCTTGTTATTCACTCCCTATTGGCCATTAAACCTTACTATTGGTCCAACATCTCCTTATTCGGCCAGGAACCAATGAGCAAGGGACAGGTGGTGAACTATTGGGAAGCCAAATGTTACACAGATTCATGCATTGATTTTGAATCGATCAAGTTATAACATGATCGCTTGACCAAGTCGACTCATGCAAGCGACTATCCATTATTACACTCCAGTACTTCATACATGCTTACGGTGTTCTCATGATGGTATTCACACAACCCAGTACAGCTACTCCTCTGTCATTGAACTATGAATACGCTCTGTTATTATTATAGTCAATTGGGTCGAGTCGGTTGTTAAAATTCTATTTCATTTTCAGTTGTAAAAAGGTTGTTCCATATTAGCAATTCAAGTGCTGTGATTTCAAAAACGGAGGTCGAGAACAACAAGTGCTACGAAAGGAAAGCACAGTATTTGGGCTCATAAGTTTCCACCTCCACCATAATTCAAGGACAGTCATCCGGTCACTGCTTAAGCCATTGAAGGAGCTGATTTCGAAGAACAGAGGGCGCCACCAGGTCAGTTGTGTGGAGCGAAAAGCAAAGGTAACAAACCAAAATACCCTTGTTCAATTAATAAGCATAAATGAAGAGGGTTAGAGCAGGAGTTTCTCTGTCAAAATGACTAATAGAGTAGAGCCAAACACATTTGATAGTTCTCAGTACCATGATGACTGCATTGCAATTTTAAGAGAGAAACAGTGGCTACCCTTCTTGGAGAAGTTTAATGGGAGCAACGAGGAAGTGACTAAACAGTTTGCCTTTAAATTTGATGGGGAGAAAGCGTTGATAGGTAATTTCTCATTTAGAGTCTCAGAAGACACTATAGCACAGTCCTTAGGGGTCAGCCCAGAAGGAGAGAAGTACTTCAAAACTAAACAATTCAAAGAAAAATCATGGACCCAATTCATGTCCAGGTCAAGGGTTTCATCAGTTAATTGGAAGAAGGGTGTCCCAAGGAGCTGGTTGATGCATCCATGGGACGAAATGGTGTATACCATCCAAAAATTTGTTACGTGTGAGGGTCGATATAGCATAGTCTATTTATACCATATTAAACTTCTGTTACATTTAAAGGGGTAGTGCATTATTAGTTTACCATATTTCCTCTTGCAGAGCTTGAGCAAGATGTCAAAGACTATCCAAAAGCAAAAAGGTCACGAGGACAAAAGCTTATATCATTTCGGGTTAATTAAGATTCTCATTGAATTTGAAGTGCAGAAAAGGGGCAAGACATGGAAGGAATTCCTGGTTGCCGATCAAATCAAAGATGGAGAGGATGAGCAAGAACAACAAGAGCACTCAAGATTTATGCTTGACATTGATGAAGAGATTCCTGTGCACAAATCAAGCAATGTCCCTCCACCCAGTAGTAGTGTGAGGACGAGAAAGATGAGACAAGAGGCTGCCCAGAAAATGGAGCAAGATAAAAATTTTACTACCTATACAAGAAGATCCAGGAAAGCACAAAAGACCCAGCCACAAGAAGATCAACCCGAATCAAATGCACATGCACCGATGGACATCGAGAGCAGTGCTCACTCATAGCATGGATAAGAAGCCGAAATGGAGGTTGAGAGCAACAATAGGCAAGGAAAAGAGTCACCACCTGCAATTAAGAAACAAAGGAGGCTGGAAAAGCAAATTGAAAAATTAAAAGAAGAACTGATGGAGGCCAACATGCTAGAAAAAGTCATTAAGAGGGAGAATGAGATGTTGAAAACTCAGAATAAGAAAACCTAGCAGAAGAATGAGAAGCTTAAGGAGCAAATTAAAGAGCTCAAGGCTGAACAGACTGACATTTACAAGTGGGCAACTAAATAGTATACCCAAAAGAAAGCCCTCAAGGAGAAATAGAAGAGTTTGAAACATGAGCTCCACATTCAGAAGGAAGCCCAAGCTAAAAAGAACATAGATGCATTGTTAAAGGCAACAAAGGTACAGGCAGGGACAAAGTATAGAGGCAGCACATCAGGGTTAGCATGAGGACATGCTAAGACATTAAGCTTGGGGGAGATGTTGGTACCATTCCATTACCATCTTTTTCTTCTAAAAACACCATCATTTGTCTATCTTTTTCCTCCATAGACCCCTTTATATCCATCGAAATTGATTAGTTAATAGCATTATAGTTGTTAGTTTGCATTAAAGTTAATTTATGAATTTTTATGTTAGAAATTAGGAATTTTCAACAAAAATATTACAGGAATTCATAACATCCTGTAAATGGTTTATCATTTGACACGTGGCATGACAGGCAAGCCAAAGCAATGGATAGGAACGAGATCCTGAATGTACATGCATGGAGAAAAATCGATTTTACAGCAGATCAAAAGCTCCTGGTTATGCGATCAACGCTGGGTCAAACCCCAGCCTTTTGGTTACAAACGCAGTAAAAGACATGGTTTCCAAACCGGTTTCGTTTTGTCTTTTTTTGGAAATCGGTTTAGATTAGAATGACCAAAAATCACTCCATTTTAAAAGCAGAAACATCTGCTTAATGAATGTACATTCGGTTCAGATTGGGAGGTAGATAAAGACTGTGTATTATTTTTGTTTTCGAAGACAGTTACGATTATTATCTCTTTGTATTGTTTTGAGAACCAAACTCCTGTATGTGATTGCAATCTTCAGCGCTTGAATATAGTTACGATTTTACTCCAGCAGTGTCTATGCGTTAATACTCTCGTTGCTTGAGTTTATTCCAGTGTACCATTGAAACGTGGACGGGCCTTGCGTGGATTGGTATACTGTTAATTTCGTTTCCTTATCAACTTTTGAATTTACATAGAACACATACTGTTTAATGTTATTTCCGTGTTTATGACTTTGCCGATTTGGTTATAAATTCTCACAAATGGTATTTATGGTGATAGCTTGAAGATTTTATCGTTAGATCATTGAACCAGGTCTTGTAAGAGATTTGATCCATCGTTATATTTTAAAGCATCTACAAAGACTCGGTTTATTTATGAATTTAAAGTTCAGTGTGCTTTTGATTTCTTTATGAATGCTTCAGTGTTAACTAGACAGAGCTTTTGTGCATAGCATCCTTTTAAGGGGATTAAAATCTCAATCTAGCTATACGTTGTATCCTTAGGACAGTTAGATAACCTAGGTGATCTGAGTGTTAAGGTGAGGGGAAACATATCTTAACCTTCTGTAAAGAAGTATTGTCGCCTATCACAACAAACATTTAGTTAGGAATCCTTTATGTCTATAGATTTTAGACACATGCCTCGAAGTTTACTTACCCTGGTCGATAATAAATCTAGTCTAATCTAGCACCCTAGATTGGCCACTACACCCTTGTGTAAATATGTTACTAGGCTTTCAGGAGGGAAAATGGGTGAAACCACTAGATTTACATGCCCCCATTACAAAATCACTTTCACGGTTCATACCCCCATTACAAAAAAAAAAAAAAAACCTTGTGGGAAAATGGCATGGGATGGAAATAAGAAAATAAGAATCAAAACTTGTGGAAGTGTGTCAACACAACATAAAGCCAAATACAAAAGGGAAGAGGAGGAAGCCTAATACACATCTAAAAGATCAAAGAGTGACTTTGAACATGACACCACTAGCCCACAATCACGTAGACTAAAAACTCCATCAACATCCACCCATGGTAGTGGATACGACACAGGCATAAACATCCCTTTAAGGCATAGAACCATATCATATTTCCTTGATCAAGGGTGTAAGGATTATGTGGTTGCAAAAATTTACCAGTTTCTCTATGCATGTGGGATACCATTCAATGTTGTTCGTTCACCTTATTGCCATGAAATGGTTGGCACCATCAATGATGCCCGTAAAGGATACAAGATCCCTGGGTATGACAAAGCTATAACCATGGGACTTGATCATGAAAAATCCAAAATAACACATGCTTTGGGTAAATTGGAAAATTATCGGAATGACTATGGGGTATCCATTGTATCTGGTGGTTGGAAAAGTGTAAAAGGCAAGTCATTGATGAGTGTTCTTTGTGTGTCTGCTACTGGTGCAGTCTCCCTTTCAACACATGATTACTCAAAAAAAATTAAAACCGCCATCAACATTGCACAATCATTACTTCAACAATTGAAAGTATTGGGCCATACAATGTCATCCAAGTCATCTCTTATAATGCTTCTAATTATAAGGCAACAGGAGCAATCATTGAGGATAAATATCCCAACATATTTTGGTTTGGGTGTTTGGTTCACAAAATGAACCTTTTGAGGCATGATATTATTAAGAACAAGGAACCTTAATACAAATGGATTTGTTGCAGAATATAGGGTTACATGGGAAAACATAGCAGAGGAAAATGGCGGACTAGGGTTTCTGACAAACCCTTACACGAAGCAGAGACAGAGCAAGCAGTCTCTCAAGATTAAGCAGTACTGCTGCCAGCGCAAGTTTGGCGGATCTGGTAGCAACAAACAATGAACATCCTGATGGGGGAGGCAACAAGACTTCCCCCCACAAGCTGCAACAATGGAAATCGGCCACATGGGGACGGAAATGAACAACCCTCAACTGGAAGCGCATAACAGCCAGCAGTACAGCCTGCGCAGTAGCAGGAGAAGAACGAACAAGCAGATCTGAACAATGGAATGGAAAATAAACCTGTAGCATCTGAACAACCAAAGAAGGCATCGTCTTCCACTTGCAAACCCATTACAATGGAACGACCCAAGATTGAGTTACCCAGTCACAGAATCAATGCAGAAATACAATATATGAAAGACCATGCACTGATAGGTAAATTTATATGCTACTGGTCTAACGAAAAAGCTCTGCAGGGATGGATAACCTCAAAGTGGAAGCCCAAGGGACATGCTACCCTACAGCTAGGCCCCAAAGGTTTTTTTACAGCCATCTTGAACTGCATTAAAGACAAAAATCACGTCCTAGATGGAGGACCCTATTTCTTCAATGCAGCGGGTTTATATCTACGAGACTGGATAGAAAGATTCAATCCAAACAAGGAAGACTTTAGCTGGGCACTGGTATGGATTCGCATGTATTCCTTACCTCTAGAATACTGGGATGAAGAATCACTTAAAGTTGTTGGCAATGGGCTAGGAGGATTCATAAAAATTGCAGAGGAAACAAAGCTTCGCTGGTACACCTCATATGCTCGCATCTGCGTTTATATGAAACTCAACAAGGCACTCACGGATTCGGTAAGTCTCCTTCACGATGACTTTGAATGGATTCAACCCATAGATTATGAACATGTGCCTTTTAGATGCAGGAAATGCCATGCCCATGGACATCTATTCCGTGATTGTCCTCTAAATGCCCCTACTAAATCTCGAGACTATGGGGGAAAATTTGATGTGGAAGGGTTTACCAAAGTTGCTAGTAGAAAGAAGCATAATAAAAAACCCCCTACAACACCAAAAAATGTAATACCATCCTCTGATGCACCATCCTCTAGCAACAGTTTTGACATTCTGTCAAACCTAGATATGCCAGAATCATATCCTTCCAAGATAGCTAAGACAACTTCTGCGCCATCCACCAAACTTTTTGTTGTACCTAACCCTAATGATGCCAATCAACCATCATTAGCAAATAACTCAGATCCGCAACCAACAACGTGACAACCCACTCCCCTTCAATATCACAACAAAGCCCTTTAGTCTGCAAAAGGAATGGACATTGACAACTTGCTTCCAGATCCACTCAATAACACACATCACATGGATGAGAGCAGTCAACAAAGTCTCATGGAAGAAGAACCTGAAAGCTTTCATCTAAGGGACCTAGACATTTTTAGTCTAAAACAAGCATGCAAGAAGAAAGAGTTCAACAAAATACCGGACAGGAAACTTGAAAATCTGGAAGTAGTACTCTCAAGAGTGCATCAACATAGCACACTGGGCATACAACAAGGAAGCAGATGGGATGGGAAACACATTACCAAAGATGGGAAGAAAAGAGGTAGAAATACAGATTTACAACGCACCATCCTCATTGGGGAAATGCTAGTGGAGTCCGGAAGGTGCTCCAAGTTGACTAAATACTACAGATCCTTACCTACTGGTCAACCATGAAGCTCATCTCATGGAATGTTCGAGGACTTAATAGTCTGGGGAAATACAGGATGATAAAGAACATGATTCAACATGAAAGACCACATATTTTATTTATGCAGGAAACAAAATGTAATACTAGCACATTGGCTTCTATTTTATCCAAAGCCTAGTCGAGATGCCAAACTGTTACGGTAGATGCAACGAGAGCTTGGGGGGGCTTGCTATAGCCTGGAATATGCATCACGTATCCCTTACAAATTTCCATGTTTCTCATCATTTTATCCAAGCCACTTTTCACCTCATTGGAACCAATATACATGGTCACTTGACAAATGTATACTTCCCCCAAGATACTATGCAAAAGAATATGCTGCTAAAATCGCTGGAAATTCTTAATTCCACAAGAATGCATCCACTCTAGATCATAGGTGGTGACTTTAATATAATCACTCGACTGGAGGAAAAACTAGGAGGCAGAAGGAAGCTAGATAGTGAAAGCAGCAGCTTCAAAGAATACATTCAAAATAACCGACTAATCGATTTACCATTTGATAATGGTACTTTCACATGGAATAATAAAAGGACAGGCTCTCAACAAATCTCATCCAGGTTGGATAGATACCTTATCTCTGATAACTCTGTACATCTAGGAGGTGATATTAGCGCCTCAATACTCCCCATTGTCGGCTCAGATAACTGGCCTATTTCCCTGCAATGGAAAGATCCTTGAAACTCAAACAGGAAACCATTTATATTTGAAACTTTTTGGCTCATTTACCCTAAGTTCAAAAATATGGTCAAATCAGCATGGGAGAGCTTTATTCCCAATGGTGGCTTAGCTATGTATAAATTCCAGCAGAGGTTGAAGCATATCAAAAGGCAAATCAAGAACTGGAATCACACCACATTCGGTAATATCTTTCAAGATCAAAAAGTGCTCAAGCAAAGTATGACAGAGCTATAGCAGAATATCATTACAGGAGGCAGAACCAAGAACTTAGCACGTCAAGAACAAGCTATTCTCACACAATTGGAAGAAAGAAGGAAACAAGAGGAAATGCTCTGGAAACAAAAGTCAAGAATCAGATGGCTAAAAGAAGGGGAAAGAAACACCAAATTCTTTCACCGCACAACTATTCAAAGAAGAATGAATAACAACATCTCGCATATTCAAAATCCACAGTGAGAAAGAATGGAGAAACAGGAAGATATTGAGAGAGAGCTCACTAATCACTTCAAAACAGTACATCAAGAGCCACCTACAGACAGACAGCCTGCAATAAACGAAATACTCCAGCATATTCCTAGAATTATAATCGAGGAGCACAATTAGCTCTTGCTGCGACCAGTTACTTTGATGGAAGTAGAAGCGGCTTCAGATTAATTGAAAGATGGGAAAGCTCCAGGACCTGATGGCTTCACCTCTAACTTCTACCATCACTTTTGGGATTTAATCAAAGAGGAAGTCTGGAATGTGGTAGAAGAATCACAAGCTATGCATTGGATACTTCCTTCTCTCAATGCCACCTTCATAGCTCTCATCCCCAAAGAAGCTCAGCTGAGTACTCCGGAGAATTTCAGGCCCATTGCTCTATGCAATGTCACATACAAAATCATTTCGAAAGTCATTGCCAATCGCCTCAAACCGCTTCTCCCTCTTCTCATTTCACCAGAACAATATGTTGAAGGACATCAAATCTTGGATGGAATCATTTTGACTCATGAAATTTTCACTCCTTAAAGAGCAACAAACATGCTGGTATGCTTCTTAAAATCGATCTTTCTAAAGCTTTCGACAAACTAAGTTGGTCCTATATAAAACTCATGCTGACTACCTTTGGCTGTAGCCCGACCTAGGTTAGATGGCTTATGAATCTCATATCCTCCCCCTTATACTCCATCCTAGTTAATGTAATCCCCTCCAAACCCTACTCCCATCCAGAGGAATTCGTTAAGGTGAACCTTTATCCCCCTTCCTCTTTATTATTATGGCAGAAGGTCTAGGTCACCTTATAAAGAATGTTGTTCAACCTCACGACCTTAGAGGCATCTCTTCCCATGGAACCTCTGCTATAACTCATCAACAATTTGTTGATGACAATATGTTATTCGGACATCCTTCTGTCAGTGAAGCCCGCTCCTTCAAAGCTCTGCTAGAAACCTTTTCAAAGGCCTCAGGAACCACCATTAATACTGCCAAATCTCAAATTTTCTTTTTCCACACTCCTCTCGCCACTCAAAGAATAATCGCCAGAGTCATAGGATTCTCAAAAGCTAAACTTCCATCTAAATATTTGGGTGACCTAATGATAGATTCAGCCTTAAAGCATGCATCCTGGCAACAACTCATTGAGAAAATCGAAAGCTGCTTATCGTCCTAGACCTACAGAACTCTCAACATGGAAAGCAAGCTCATTCTGATAAAGGCAGTTTTACAATCCATGATTCTTTATCTCTTCTCAGTTCTTGCAGCACCGAAATGGGGACTCAAAAAGATAAAAAAAAATTGCAACGCAACTTTTTATGGGGCTCCACAGGGAAAAACCGTAAATGGGTGTTAGTAAAATGGGTCACGGTCTGCACACCAAAAAAGCAAGGGGGTCTAGGATTGCGAGACCCGCAACACAGTAACACATTAATGGGAGCACGGATATGGTGGCAATGGGTTTCAAGCCCACAGAAGCCATGGGAACAAATATGGACTACAAAATTTGCAAACAATCATCCGCAGGAAGAGCTGATTAGAATCACCACCACAGACACAGGATCTCTAATATGGAATGCAGCAAAATAACATAGAGAGCTAATACAAAAGCACAACTTCTGGGAGATATGCGATGGGCAAACTGCGCGTTTTTGGATGGATTATTGGCAACTGAGACCAAAAATTGCAGGAATACTTCCCCCCTATTGATGGAAACAACATCAACCAAACTGACCATGTAGCACACTCCTGGACTCAAAGTTCCAATCAAGGCTTTAGGCAATGGAAACCTATTGAACAGATAATACAACATGAAACTGAAGCCTATAACTTGAATCTACACAAAGAACTTACCAGCAGGAAAATCAGATGTACTAATGGAAAAGATGTTTTGAGATGGGGCTATACCCCAAGGGGAACTTACACAACAAAAGAAGCTTATAAGCTGATGCTCCACACACAGGAACCAACTGATCTTGCTTGGACTCGTCTCTGGACTACATGAATATGGCCCAAAATATCTACCTTCACTTGGTTGCTCTATTATCAACTTATTCTCACTTGGGATAATTTAATTAAAAGAGGATTCCAAGGACCCTCTTACTGTCCTAATTGTCAAAGACAAGGAGAAACTATTCAACATCTCATGGACTCCTGCTACATGGCTAATCAATTATGGGAAAAACTCACCTTCAAATGTCAGAGACCATGCAAAATCTTAGGGGATATTAAAGGCACCATCCACAATTGCCCCCCTGCACCATATAAAAGCAAACTTCTAAATGCTATGGACAATTCTCCCCGGCTTCCTTTTCTAGACAATCTGGAAGGAAAGAAACAAAAGAATTTTTAAAAATCAAAGCACTACTTTGATCTGGACCAATTTATGTTAGAATATTCAAAAAACCCTAGCTCTCCAATGGTGGAGTGTTGAGGACTTTCCCCTTCAGGCACAAGAATAGAGCATATGGGACAACTGGAAGTTAAAGTTCCCATAGGTTCAAATTGATCCCAACAAAGCAAGCATTATCAACAAGCAACCATCACAACGGAACCCCCCTCCAACGAATGTGATCAAACTAAATTTTGATGGGACCTTAAAAGGAAACACAGGCAGAGCTGGACATGGTGGTATTTTCAGAGATCTAGAAACCCAACCATTGCTAATATACTTTGGTTCAATGGGATGGGACACGAATAACTCTGTAGAGCTGGAAGGATTGTGGTAAGGTATGAACTTAGTGCACCAACACATTTTTCATCCTATTATAATAGAAGGGGACTCCCAAATTCTGATACACATGGTTACCCAAATACAACTGGGAACCACAGCTTCGAGAGTCACTACCAGTTGGAGACTAGCAACCAGGCTCGAACTAATAGAGCAATGGATGAGAAATAGACGAGCTACCACCTTCATTCACGTCAAAAGAGAAAACAATATGGTGGTTGATCTTTTGGCAAACATAGGAGTTGAACATGATTAGGTCCTACAATCTAGAACAATCAAAATTTTAAATGACCAAGCTCAATTACAAGCATGCACTGACCGGGTGCATAAGGAAGCACCTCCCCTAGATGTGGGTGCTCAATAGGGATAAGGCGGCGGCGAACGAATAGAATGGCGTGTGGCTAAACCACATGGCCCTCTGTAATCTGGCACACTGGTCTAAACATGACATTAATAACAGCCATAAATGGCAATTAAGGGGACGCCGTCTCCAACCTGTCTGCAACCACCCATCTCGGCTCCACACAAAAATGAATACCAGCAATTCTCTTACCACTACACTTGTCCATCATCCTCTGCCTCTACAATGCCTCTACCCTCAAGCTGCTACTGCACCCAGCTCTCGCACTTCCATTGGGAGGCGCTGTCATCTTCTCTAATGTATTGACTTAGGCCCAGGAATTCACTTCACCCAGAGCCTAGCCTACCATTATGTCTTCCACTCGACCTTTGCTGTTTGTCCCTCCTCAGAGCCACTCGTTAATTTCACTGAGCCTTTGCATCACCCTGAGACCAATTCAGGAAGAAATTCACAAATTTCTGGAGCCAACATGATGAGAACGCGTCATCGAATGTGCAGTCGCTCGGGCGGAAGCCTGGTTTGTCCCCCACCTTCCCCAGTCTCAGACCCCACTTCCTCTCTGGCCCAACAAATTACAAGGGTGCTACCCAAACACCCGCAGTGGCAGAGGCAGAAGCCACTCTCAACCTCACCGCCTCCATTCAACGTCCCCTGCCTTGCCTCCCAGCGGTAGTCCTTCCAATCCTGCTTCGTCCCCCAGAGGTACACTCTCAAATCCTCATATGCCTCTCCAGTCCACCCAATTCACCTTCCATTCTTCCATGAACAGGCCCCTCATCACTGCCACTATCTCCATTAGCTTTCATGAGATAGAGTACACAATTGAGGGACAGACTGTTGCAGGTGGTGACCACACTAGCACAATTAAGGAGCAGGCCACTAATGGTGGTGGCCACACTAGCACAATTAAGGAGTAGGCCACTGATGGTGGTGGCCACAATAGAGCAGCTTTGGACATGTCTTAGACGCACCTACGGAGCAAGGATGCGGCAAATTGAGAAGGAAATGGGACAAACAGGGAAGGAGGCGGACCAGGACCAGAAGGCAGAAGAAGAGGTGGAACCTTACAGCTGTTTCATTGAGGAAGAACAATTGTTATGCTCTTAACCTACAAAAAGATACCCAAATACAAAATATGCGAAGAAAGATACCCAGAACATAGAATAGTGAGATTCAACAACAAATATTTTATTATTCAGAAAGCAATGTTCACTAGCCTCTTCGAGGGGGAAACCTCCAATAGAGCAGAGCTCAATCCAAAAATAAGACATGATGCTCCTCACAGGGAGTCTCTATCCTTTATATATGACTCATATATGCAATACCATGGATCAATACCATGGGTTTTATTAATACCATCTATCTAATATCATGGCCCATTTGCAACTAACTGTGGTCCCTTCATTAATTGTGGGTTAACCACTTACAATTATTAATATGGGCTTTATTGACTCTTTACTATGACGTGATCCCACTACATAAATAAGGGGGTTAGGGTGGGACCCCTAACATGCCCTCCCCCTTAAGAATAGCCTTGTCCTCAAGGCTGAAGCTGCGGAAACTGCTGAAGAATAGTGGTTGGTTCCCAAGTTGCATCTTCCGGAGAGGTGTCTTTCCACTTGACGAGGACTTCCTTAATCATGCGGCCACGCAGGAGTCTTTCTCGTGTGTCTAAGACCTGTTTAGGTTGGAGCCAGATTGACCCTTCCTCGTCCAATTCAGGGAGACTGGTTTGAATTTTGCAATTGTTCCCAATCACTTTCTTGAGGCATGAGACATGGAAAACTGGATGGATTTTTGCAGTAGGTGGAAAAGCTAGCTTGTAGGCTACTTCTCCAATGCGTTGAAGTACTTGATATGGTCCGTAGAATTTTGGAGATAGTTTTTGACAACCCTTGTCTTTTAGTGATGTTTTCTTATATGGTTGCAGCCTCAAAAATACCTGATCCCCTTCTTGAAATTAGCACTCTGAGCGATGCTGGTCTGCCTGTTGCTTCATGTGGTTTTGAGCTTGATGAAGATTCTCTCTAAGATGGGCGAGCATGGTTGAACAGTTTTGTAGGAGTTGATCCACTGCTTCTACCTTTGAGCATCCCTTGATATAAGAAGTAGGGGAAGGAGGGAGTTGACCATATACTGCTTCATAGGGAGTCATTTTGGTGGTGGCATGATAGTTGGTGTTATACCACCATTCAGCCAGAGGTAACCACTGTACCCAAAGATGTTGCTTTTTTGAAGTGAAACACCTAAGGTAGGTTTCCAGACATTTGTTGACGGCTTCAATTTGACCATCTGTTTGTGGATGATGTTGACACCTAGTCTTCATGATTGGGTATTTTATGTAAATAAAATTAATTGGGAAGGTGAACAGTCATCGGGAGATGAACTGAACAATCACTCCCTATTGTATATAATAATGGGTTACCTATGGAATAAGTATGAATCAATTTTCTGCCAAAACTGGAGTTACTCCTGGCCTGACATGGTATCAAAGCCAGCTCCTTGTTTTAGCTATTATGCTCCTTGTAACTCCTCAGTCCTAGCCTTTGCCTCTGCCTCTGCTTTATTTCCTTCTATTCTGAAATAATCTGCCTTTGCTGCACTGCACATCTGTCCATACTGAGACCTGACGGTGCCACTGCAGAGATACGCCACCAGCTCCTGTATGTCTTGTTGAATGGATATATGAGCGGGACATTTGAATGTGCTATCTCATGGTATGCACTGGTTTTAACGCTGTCCAGTTTTCCTGTTGAACTGCGTTGAATGTGTATTAACGTTGTGGGTTTACTCACTATTCCACGGCTCTTTTAATCTCGAATATTAACGTTGTTTATACGATATTCTCAACTGTTCAATACGCCTCTCATTGTTCCGATATTCTCAACTGTTCAATACGCCTCTCATTGTTTCAATATTCTCAACTGTTCAATACGCCTCTTAAATGTTCTTCCCAGTCATTTGTCAGACTCTTGCAAAATGCCGCGTATTCTTCCTTCGTAATATCCTCTGGTTTTCTCATCCAGATAGGCTTCTGTTTGTTCACAAGACTCCATTCATGTGAAACTTTTCCTAATAGCTTTTAATATTTTGTTTTGTTGGAGAGTTTCGCGAGAGATATTTAGAGGAAGGTCTTCAGAGTCCACGACACCCTTTACAAAGCTAAGGTATTCATGGATCAACTCTTCACAGTTGTCCATGATGAATACACGCCTGACATAGAGCTTGATGTTATTTTCCAGCTCCTGGTGCCTCCACGCAGGAAACGTTGTATGGTATGCGCTGTATGGTATTCTCGTCTGTTCAGTGGGCATTGGAATTGATCCAGCACTTCAAATACCGCTAAGTATTGGAATGGATTTGTGATGACAAATGAACAGTACATGTGCATTTTTTGCCTTATTTTCCACATGACAGAGACTGATTGTATATGAGTTGTGCGCTGTGGGTTGTACTAACGTTGTGGTTTATATGAGCTATGCGCTGTGGGTATATAGTATGCGTTATATGGTATCGACTGTTCAACGAAGCAGTAACAACCTGGTATATGGTATATGGTTGAGTGCGGAAGGGTTTTTGCATTCCCATTTGCGTTGAATGTTGTATATTAATGGTATGTATTGATTGGCAATGGTGATCCAGCGCATTTTTTTAGTATGTCTTTAAAACGAATTTAATGCTGCCATATTTTTATTACTGGCTTCAAAGTCTAGAGAATCAAGGGATTTATGGTGATTTTTTAGTCTTTTCAATGAACTTTGAAATTGTAATACCGTTGCTGCACCAACTTTGTAGAGCTAGTGGTTGATGCCGTTGCTGCTCCAACTTTGTAGAGCTCGTGGTGAATGATTGATTATTTTTAAACAACCAAAATTATTTCCCACAGAAATTTTTAGTACAATTTCACTGTATATCAGCATAAGTTTTTTTTTATCAGCAGTTTTTTTTTTTTTTACAGAATGCATTCAATCATCTCTATGGTAGGAATAGTTCTCACTGGCAAGGAGAACTATCCTGATTGGTCCCGGATGATACAACACACCCTCATCTTC
>APFE030215688.1:0-13289 GCA_000404065.3 Pinus taeda
CACATTGGGGTTTGTCCCTAGTTGGTGCCACATCTTGTGTCCTCTTGTCTTGGCTTGTCTTCTACTATTTATGTTTATCTTCTATCTACATTTTACTATCACATTGATGTGATTGCTAATATGAATATTGATACTAGGCTAATAAATTAATTGAAGTAAAATTTCTCTAAAGAATAGACCATGCCATTGTTGTGTAAAATTAAAATTGTATCAGAATTTAGGTGAAGACAAAGTCCATGCAAGAGTGAAAGAGCAATCACCAAAGACAGTTGAACAAAGAAAAAAGTTTCAATGGGTTCCTCATCCTACTTCCTGGTTGAACACAAGCTCCATGGTAAATTTGACTATCATGGATGGAATATGTCTCTTGATGTGACCTTGGAGGAAAAAGAAGTGATGGACTATGTGCAGGGTAAAATCATTGAACCTCCTTTAAATGCACTGACTGCTATGAAGACAAAGTAAAATAGGGATGAAGTCAAAGCAAAGAATATTATCAGGGATTCCATTGACAAGCATCTTGTGGCCTAAATCTATGAATTGAAGACCTCCAAGAAGATATACAATAGTTTGGTCAACATGTTCAAGGTTAGTAATGCTAATCAAATTCTATTTCTCAAGAATAAGTTGAAGGATATTAAGAAGGGAAAGGATGAGGATATTCAATCCTTTTTCTTGAGGATTACTGAGATCAAGAATGATTTACTCTCAGTTGGAGAAGTCATTCTTGACAGAGAACTTACTCTCACCACCCTTGGAGGACTCCCACCTAAGTGGTATGTATTTAGAACCACTATCCTCAACAATGATTGAATTCCACAGTTTGAAGAATTTATGTCGAGATTCATTCAAGAAGAAACAAGAATGGTGGAGTAAGAAATGCCTTCTAATAGAAGCAACCCCACAGCATTCTGCACTCATGCAAAAGGAGAAATAATTCATGGTCTAAAGGTAATTTCCATGGAAAGCCTGGATCTAAGGGAGGAAGGATTGGTAGGTTCTTTGTTTGCATCAAGTTTGGGAAGTATGCAAGGGAGTGTCCAAATAGAAGAAACACATCGAATGATGATGATCACAATCATTCTAGGGAAACATCAACAACAACCACCAAATAAATGGCAGGTCCAATGGAAAAGGAAAATGGAATGCGAGACATCAAGGAAATGGTCGACCCTCCAAAAAATGAAGGAACTCTAGGTATGAAAAATCAAACGTTGTTAATGATAATAAAAATGAGTAATGTCTTATATCAATCCTCTCCACTGCCTCTCTTACAGACACTTTGGGAAATTGACTAATTGGTAGCGATGCCTCAAGGTACTTCACCGGATAAAAAGAATCCCTCTATAATTTGGTAGAAAAGGAGATAAAATTGGAGATATTCCTTCGAGAAGATGCCACCTATATTGTGAAGGGAGTAGGGAATGTGACACTTCATTTGAATCAAGGTAACACTATTCATTTGCAAGAAGTACTATATCTACAAGTTCTCAAGAAGAGCTAGGCATCCACTTTAACCATGGAGGACAAAGGATTCAAGGTGGCATTCATCAATGGAAAGGTGCGTGTTTGGAAAATAACTTTAAAAGATGTTTTTACTCTTGGGTTTAGGGTTGTCATTTTGTATCAAGTTGGAGGAAGTCAATTAGGAGCCATGTCCTTGACACATCTCTACAATCTGAACTATGACACTGGAGGTTTTCCCATATTTATTATAAGGCCCTACCCGATGTGAGAGAGATGGTGATAGGCATGCCCGAGTTGAAAGTAGAGCATAAAGGTGTATTTCTGGGATGTGCCAAAGGAGAAATTACGAGGGGACCATTCCCCTCAAGTAATAGCAAGACCATAGATATATTGCAATTGATCCAATCTGACATATCTAGTATGATGCTTGTAAACTCTTTGGGAGGATAATTATATTATCTCACCTTTACGGATAATTATTCTCACAATAACCGGGTATACTTCTTGAAGAAGAAGGATGAAGTGTTTCGAGAACAAAATCAATATATTGAGGACTAATAATGGGACTAAGTATGAATCCAATGAATTCTGAGATTATTGTAGAGAAGCTAACATTAAGAGGGAGACTACAATTCCATACACTCCTAAGCAAAATGGTGTGGCTGAAAGGAATAATCACTCTTACTATAGAAGCAATTCATGCCATGCTTCATGATCAAGGCCTTCCGAAGTTCCTATGTGTTGAAGATGCAAATACCACTCTATATGTTCAAAACCGATGCCCTTACCAAGCATTGGACTCTAGGAGATCTGAATAAATATTCACTGGTAATAAAACTGATGTCTCTCATTTTATAATGTTTGGAAGTCTCGTATATTTTCATGTGCCGAAAGAGAAAAGAAGCAAATTGGGTGCATCTAGGAAGAAAGGATTCTTCGTGGGCTATAGTGAAAATTATAAGGGATATAGAATTTATGTGGCTGGTCAAAATGAAGTTGAGATAAGTCAAGATGTTGTGTTCGACGAAGATGTGGCCCTTAAGAATATCAACAAGCTTCCTATCCTAAGGAAGGAACAAGAAACTAACACCATAAATCACGGTGCAAAAGAAGATGAGATGATGCCTGATGTTGATTAACTTATGGATCCTATTGATCCTCCTCCAAAAGGAGATCCTCATGGCTTAGGGAGACTCTTGAACATGTTGAGAGACACATTACAATAGGGGGGACTTTCTATGAAAGTAAGAAGCCAAACATGTATCAAGGATATTTGACCGCCATGAGAACTATCATTCAAAATGAGCCTTCATCATTCAAAGAAGCCGTGAAACATCAAGTACGAAAGGATGATATGAATGAAGAATATGTGTCAATTATGAAGAATGATGTCTGAGATGTGGTCCGTAGAACCTAGGACAAATTGGTTGTCACCTCCAAGTGGCTCTACAAAATCAAGCATGGAGCTTATGGAAGTGCAGAAAAGTTTAAGGCTCACTTTGTTGCTCAAGGCTTCTCTCAAAAGGAAGGTGTAGATTACGATGAGATATTTCCACTATTTCCTAATACATGACCATCCACTCGATCATAGATCTTTTTGCCTCGCAAGGATGGAACCTACATCAGAAGGATGTTAAGACCACTTCCTTGCATGGTTTAATCAAAGAGGAAGTCTATGCGGAACAACCCAAGGGGTTTGAGGTTCATGATTAGGAATCTCATTTATGAAGGTTGAAGAAATCTCTCTATGGATTGAAGCAAGCACCTCAAGCTTGGTATGAGAGGATGATAACTATCTGATGGAGCTAGGATTCATTAGAAGTGAAGCTGATATGAACCTTTACTTTAAGGTTAAAAATGATAAACCTCTCATTCTGGTCCTTCATGTGGATGACCTCTTTCTGACAGGTGCAAACACTGACATTCAAAAATTTAAGAGGCAATTGGCTTATGAATTCGAGATGAAGGACCTATGATGGATGCATTATTTCCTACGGTTCGAGGTCTCGAAAAAACTAGTTAAAATTTCATCTCTCAAGGAAAATATGTTGTGAAGATACTGGAAAGATTGGGATGGTGTACTACAAGCTTATGACTACTCCAATGGAAAGTAACCTTAAGAAGTTATGTGGTAGTGCTACTGGAGCTAAATTACGAAATTCTTTTGAGTATCATCAACTCATAGGAGCATTGATGTTCTTGGTGAATTCCCATCCAGACATATGTTTGGCAATTAACACATTGAGCTAATATATGGTTAAGCCTCGTCATATACATTGGATTGGTGCCAAGAATCTTCTAAGCTATCTTCAGGGCACAATCACTTATGGACTAAGATACAGTGCCAAAGATGTGAGGCTACATGGTTATTATGAATTTTGATCGGGCTAGTAGTGTGGTGGATCACGAGAGCACTTTTGGATGTTGTTTTTCTTTTGGTTATGCTTCGATATTCTTGATGAGGAGGAAGTAGAAATAAATTTCCTTGAGCACTATCGAGGCCAAATACATAACTACTAGTATGGCTACTTGTGAAGTTGTCTGATTGCGGAAGATCTTCAGTGAGTTGTTTCGATATGTACTAGATATCGTCGTGATCCTCTACGAAAACTAGAGTGGGATATGATTATCATAGAATCACATGTTTCATGATCACTCCAAGAATATAGTTATTCGGTACCACTTTATATGGGATGCGATACAATGAGAATAAATAAGGCTCCATCACATTGGAACTGATGAGTAGGTCATCAATTTTCTAACAAATCCCCTAGTGAAGGTCATGTTCTTGGCCTTCCAAGAATGACTTGGAGTCTTGGAGAGACCCTCTTATGAGGGTCCTGTATGAGATGGATATTGAGATCTGGGAGCTCCGGGGGGCTTGTGGTACTTCTTGGAGCGATGACCAACCATAGGGTGAGTGGTTCAGCCTTCCCCTAGTGGTTTGTTATGTACAGGGTGAGTGGTTCAAGATTTCCCACGATACCCCTTGGTGACATGTAGGCAGGATGAGTGGTTCATCCTTCTCCTGCTGAGACATCCTACCCATGCAGTCCGGGACTCATGGGAATTACCTATCATATAGACAATGAGTAGGGAAATGAGGATAAGGACCATAGTACTACCGATGGATGCATCATGTAATATTACACTCCCCATGCTAAGATGACCGTAATTGACTTGGGAACAATTGGAACTGACTTTGGGTCAGTAACAGTGCTATGAGACACTCTCTTTTGATTGGAACTGACTTCAGGTCAGTAAGAGTGGTATGAGACACTCTCCATTGATTGGGACTGACTGCGGGTCAATAGATAATGGTATGACAAATTCTTGATCACTTCTTCTTCTTCATAGTTCAGTAGAGCAGAGAAGTGCATTGATGGAAAAGATAGTACAAATTGGCAGATGGAGTTCTCCCTAGTTGAGAGGGAGCGATAAAATTTGAAACTAGGGCCAAACTCCACATGGTCATCTTATTTATGAAAACTAATATTTTTTTTGGATTTGTCTCTCTAAGAGGTGTAGGATTGATCTAAATATCATCGTATTCTGATATGTACAAATGAAGTTATGAATTTATTTTGATTATGGTCAAATTGTGAAGGTTGAGCAGCAGACTTACGTAGGCTCAGAAGCCCAACAGTCACGTCTATTAATCCTCAACATTGCATATAAATAGAAGGTGACTTAGCGTCCTTTGGACACACTCATCTTCACACTTCTCTATCTCTCCTATTGATTGGGTATGGATTGCGCCCCTCTCTCTCCACATGTCTGAAATTTGAGGAGAGAAAAATTTCAGGAGGCCGAAATTTTGGGAGAGTAAAATTTTAGGTGGTGGAAATTTTAGGAGACTAAATTTCTAGATAGTTTGACCTAGCATTGACTATAGCTAGGGCTAACTGCTAATGGGTTGTTTAACTAGACTTTGACTTGGCTGAATTTGACTATTTTGAGGGTTTTTTTATCTTATTGTTTGGAGGCCAAACTTGACTGAAGTTGACCAATTTTCTAAGGTCAAATCTTCCTTATTGACTAGAATTGACTTTTTTGGTTAGGGGTATTTTTCTACTATTATGAATTATTAGATTTGTAAATTATACTATCTCTCTTTGTTAAACTATAAAATACTAAGATAAGATTTGATCAATGGCTTTCCCACATTTGGGCTTGTCCCTAGATGGTGCCACATCTTGTGTCCTCTTTTCTTGGCTTGCCTTCTACAATTTATGTTTATGTTCTAACGCATTTTACTATCATGTTGATGTGATTGCTAATCTGAATATTGATACTCTGCTAATAAAGAAATTCAAGTAAAATTTCTCTAAAGCATAGAACATACCATTGTTGCCTAAAATTAACAAAATTAGATGCATATGTTGATCTAAACTCAATATCAGGGCATAATCATAGACTAAATCCTTATTCTTTCTTTCAACTCACTTACTCTTCTTGGAACTAGCTTTCTTTCAACTCACTTACTCATCACGGAACTAGAAACTAGATGTTTACTTAAAGCCAATACCATGAGGTACTCATAGATTGAATCCTCATGCTTGGTTTCAACCGATTTACTCTTATATGTAATTCCTATTCCATCAAATGCATCCTCCATCCTCACATATTCTCCAAGGAGCCAAATTTGAATGCACTAATGCCTACCAAAATGACATGAAAGAAGAATGGGGTGGGTCGTTGGTGTGACTTGTTGCAAGTGCGCTGAATAGGTCATGCATGATATCTTGCATCGTTATGTAAGAAATAAGGTCAAACCAGTTCTTGCTTTATCATCACGTTCATGTTCCCATACCCAAGACAAGTGAAGTCCCCTATCGAGCCACCTTACCGGACGAGAGGTTAATTGCCAAGGAACTAGTACCGGTAGGATAAAATGTGATGAAAGACACATCAATCTACGTCAGATAAATATCAATAAAAAATCCTTACATCTTAGGTAAATATATAGTAAACATTCCTTACATTTGCTTACAATAAATATTTTCAATTACAATTTATAAAGATGATTACAAATACTTCCTTTCGGTTGTTAATTCACGATGGTAGCATGCACTAAATGAAAAGTAGGTCAAATAAGGTCAGACCCTATATCTTTCTAACCGTTGGGTTCTAATTGTTGAATCATACTGTATTTCCTCGTAAGCGAGAATAATAGTTCATAGCGGTTGGTACCCAACAATATATGAAAGAAAGTGTCTTGGAATGGAATGAATGAATAATAAGTCAAAATTGTTCTAGACAATTACCTTCTGGTGATGACCCAATTGGCTATGACCAATTATCGGCTATGACTCGTGATTTTTATGGGCAACTATGCATATCCTAAAAAAGTGAATTAATGTATGTAACATATATTGCATTTCTTCTATCTAGCGTAGGTAAGGAAATTCCTTCCCATGGTTGTGTAGCAATAGAGGTTGATGTATATGATTATTCTATAGAGGTATAATCCTGTGAGCTTTAAAAAAAACATTTTTATTAACTATCATAGAATACTCATGATACAAGAGAGTCTCATCATCCCTGGTCTTTCCCTAAACTAGGAATATCTAGGGTTTCCATAGATGCGATGACCTATGTTTCCAAAGGTGACTACATTTGCAAATAGAAACTTGTCAATATAAGATATTGAAACATGTCAATATAAGATATTGTTAAATAAATCTTTTTAAATCAAGTGTGTTAAATCATGTTTTTGACAAACTTGTACTCCTCTTAAACATATTACCACGACAATGTTTTTTAGCAAAATCACATAATGTTAAACCTTCATGGCCTCTCTAGTTACTCTAGACTAGGGATACCCATAAGGGTTTGAATGAGCCTCTTCCTCCATGATTTTCTCTTCACATCTCTTGTCACAACCTTCTCTGTAGGAAGATATGTATTTGTCACCTACAAATATAGATATTTATTTAAAAACAAATCAAAATATATGCAAATAAACTGCATGCTCGGTCAAATTCCTCTCCTTGGTTCCACAACTAGTAAGTGGGTTGCATTTACATCCCCTATTTTGCTTACATCACCTATTTTTCCAAGTTACATCTAACCTATACATATTAATTCAAATTCAAGGTATGGGTAGAGTCAAGGAGGTAGGTGGTTTGAATGCAAAACATCACATGCCACTTCAAATGTTTATTTTTTATTTTTGAATTATTACTTATTTCCCTGTATCGTTATATTTATTGTTTTATTTTTTGAACAAAAAAAATATATATAAAAACATATATAAAGTAATTGGGTTGTAAATGAATTGCGAGATGTATTTTTTGAAGTTACATCTTGAGGAAGAAAGTTGGGTGTTGTAGGGAAAATGGTTCTAAGAGTTTTGTAGGGCATTAACTGAAATGATTTAACATGCTAATGGGTATGATTTCTTTCTGGCTTTGTGTCCAAGTCTTATGGGTTGCTACTAGCAAGGTGGTAAGATAGTTGGATTGTTATAGCAAGTTGGAGCACTAATGATAAAAAGCAGAGACCTGGGGAAGGATTCTTAGCAACTATAATTGACCAAATGGTGTGTTTATAGCTACCAAGGCTCCATCCTAGACAACATTGCTAATCTGTTAAATGAATTCTGAAATGAACGTTGTTAAATGAGTTATGAAATTAACGCATGTTATACACCAAAGTGTCACTTTTAAACTTGGTTTTATAGTGTATTTTTTGAAATAATGTTTAAGTGTAGTTTTATATTCTTCTTTGAAGGTACAGAGCATGCTCAAATAGGAATTGTCATAGAGAATCCATTCATAGATATAAGGGTTAGTACTTGAGATTTTAGATTTTATTTATGCTCTTTCTTGACTTGGAGGAATTTTCTACTAGTTGGGAATATCCTATTATTTTATGTAATGGGTGTATAAAATTCTCAGTTCCTAAGATATTAGCTTTTGTTTTTGTTATTTCTTAACTTGGAGGAATTGTCTTCTAGTTTGCAATTTACATAAAACTAGGTTAGATCAAATTGTGTTCCATTGCATTAAGTCCTTCTTCACTATGATTGTTGTACTAAAATTTAACTAGGTTAATTGCCTTGATTACAGGTGATAGGAATAATTTTTGTTTCTTTGTTATGGATTGTGGGTTGTTCTAGTCAATTTAGGAAATCATCCCTGTTCCCAAAGATGGATAACAAGAATTCTTCCCTAGAAGGTGAGTTAGGTAGCACTTTAGTTCTTTCACTTAATGGAAATCATGAAGAGTAGGTCCCTGACTACCATCTATAGTGCTTCTATTATTTTGAAGAGCTTTAATAAAACTGTGATATTCATCATATCTTGGATATTTACCACATTCAAGCAGTGAAGCAAAAATATCATTTCCTGTTCGGAAAAAAATCAAATCACCATCCTTCAACCAGCGAATGATTTGGCTTGAAAGTTAATTTAGAGAAGCATATATATAGCAAGTAGTTCAAAGTGTGTGCATAAGAAACATGTTAGATCATCAAGCATAAACATATAAATCATGACATATTATACATGAATCATAAAAGAACATGAGATCATAACATTTCAGGAACAAGACAAATATTCTTTATTCATATAAAAAAATAGGAGTGGAAGAGTAGAACCTGATATGACTATGGCAACAACAAAACCTTCCTCTAGATTTGTCCAACCCAAGCCTCAAACATAACCTCTTAATCATGTGCAAAAGGATTTCATATAATGGAAGATGAAAATTGTTGCAAGGAAACAATGGTTTCCTATGACTGGGAGTGTAGGAGGCACAGAGAAAGTTGGAATTTATCTGGGAACATATGGGCTATAATATAGATATCCTATCTCCTTATATGATTTAGACCTTCTGATGAGGTGTATAGATACCAATAGAAATCAATTGATTCAGTTAGGTTGTTCGCTCTTGTAGGTGGGCTTTTCCTAGGACCCGTAAACCCCACCTAAGAAATAGGAAATATTTTTATTTTTTCATAATTTAAATTATGTATGTGGGTTCTTTATTATGGTACCCATGTGTGTACATGCCTTTGTAAGGCAGATTCATGTATAGAATTGAAAATGTTGGCTTTTAATAAATGATCAAGAATGGATGGGAAAGGGATGCCTAAGGCCATATAAAAGCATCATAACTACATGAGTGTTGAATGATGTTATAACAACAATGAAAATTCCAAATTATGATGAGAACAACACACTTTATAAGACATAATCCTCACCTTAGAATTGTTTGGTTAGAGAAAATATGATAGAAATCAACTTGCTAAATAAGGAGAACAATATTAATAGGATGATTTGTATCTGAGAAAATTTTAAGACCAATATAATTTTCGTAACAATGCTACATGATTCATACTCATATAAGACTAGTTTGGCTATTGACTCGGTGAATCGTATAACAATCGGGAGCGACTTGTATAAGACTCGGAAAAATACAAAAAATACTTAAAATGTGGTAAATTTTAACCACAAAAAAGAAACTAATGAAATTTCCAATTCTTATAAGTTATAAAACCATTATATGAAATAATTCATAACATCACCTCATAGCTATTATAGTACAACATAACATATTCGATTTTTGTAAGCAAAAAATTTAGATAGTGAATAAGAAATCGAATCATGATTCCATAATAAAAAAAAGGAAGCAAGTTCAATATCCAAATACATATGTCATAAATGATAACTCATAGTCTCATAACAGTCTTGAGTTTCATGCATGACTACACCTAGAATAATCCCTCAAGGAAACCTCCCACACTACATCTAACGCCATCTCCCACTCTAAAATCAATACCTCTCAGATAGCCTCCTTAAAATCTCTCATCAACCACAATAGTGCACTCAATAGCAACAAAATTCTTCCCTCCACTCAGATCGCACCCCCCAGACTAAAGTCTATCACAAAATCCACCCTCAATTTAACTTAGAAAACATTTACCACACAATAGACTGAACATCTACCACAACATATGATTTCAAACATTAAAATCCCCTCCCAAGCAACTTCAACCGACATAACCCATCATATTTGATAATATATCTAACAAACTTGACTGCACTCCTCTAACAGCAAGCCAATGCACCACTAGTTATCCTGCCCCATCCCAAAGAGGTCGGTCAAATGCTCAACATCCAGCCACTATTTTGGATCCGCCCCATCCTAAACAACTCCAGCCTAGCATATGCATCAATCTCCATCCCAAACGGCTTTAGCCCGATGCATGCAGAGACCAACAACCTAGCGACAGTCCTTCACAAAGTTCTTCCACCATGCAACCAAACAAAACTACCTCTACAGTTTCAGATATGTCACCCCATCCCATGCATCTCCAGCCCAACGCACGTATCAAAACCAAATAAAGCAAGTCTGACACACACATCAATCGAAACCTCCAATGCAGTAACCAACAACACACAACACATACACTCCTGGTTACTGCACCTCTAAATGACCAACTCACTGTTACGCCTATAAATAAAATACCACATCCCTCGCAACACCCTTTAGCACACAACCCTCATAGCCCACCCCCTTGCATATCCCGTCACCCACGCAGCGAGACAACTAGATCTCACAATTAAATAATCATATAAAACTAACAGATATTCCCATAGAAAACAACATCTCAAACACAAGCAACACAAACAATAAACCCACTTCACACACCACCAACGATAATAAGAATAGCAACGAAAATCTAGTAATAAATCTAACCAACTTCCAACTAAATGAACACATCCTCAACCTATTAAGAAAACGCTTAAATTTTTCCATCATCCCTAGTAAGATCCGAGTTGAAGATATTTTGTGCAACATTGAATATGGCATCAAAAATCTTCCAAATACCATAAAAGAACAAATGAGGCAAGACTGTTTCGTAACTCTTACAAAATTAAAACCTCCCAAAAGTAACATTAGTAAACATGAGTATCTTGCTCTCAAACCCTGAACTCTAACCCTGAAGTTGTCGTGTTAAAGGTAGACAAAGGTAGACAAAGGAGAAGCCATTGTCATCATGAACATAAGTGACTACAAAACAAAAATTCTAGACCATCTAAAAAATAGTGGCTGCTACAGAAAACTCAATAAAAACCCGTTAAACAAGATCTCCGAAAAAGTTGGGGACTTAATCAAATCAAATATTATACCGGACCATGGAAATCTAATACTAAACAATCCTTACACACCTAGAATCTATGGAGCTCCAAACATTCACAAGGCACCCCCCTCAGACCTATAGTAAACACCATTAATAGTCCTACATACCACCTAGCAAAGCACCTGGCCAAAAAACTAAAACCTCTAGTGGGAAACACGAACTCCTTTTTCAAAGACTCAACATAATTCATTCAAGAAATTAAGGACATCAAGCTCGATGAAAATGAAATTTGGGTTAGTTTTGATGTCACTTCACTATACACCAATATACCTATCTATGATGCCATGGAGGTCATCTCTAAACTAACAGATCTTGACACTACAAATCTCATAGAAATCTACCCAAGATCCACCTTTTTCAGTTTCATGGAGAAGTTTTATGAAAAAACATGCAGAGTCACCATAGGATCACCATTATCACCCATTATTGCTAACTTATTCATGGAAGACTTTGAAAACAAAGCCCTCATGACCTCACCCCTGAAACCAAAATTATGGAAAAGATATGTAGATGACACTTTCATCGTATGGCTTCATGGAAGACAATCCCTAGAAAGCTTCAAACATCACTTAAGTAGTTATCCCCTTCCATAAAATTCACCATGGAAGTCGAGGTTAACAAGAGCCTCCCCTTCCTTGATATCCTTACCACTAGGAAGGATGATGGCTCCATATCTCACCAAGTATATAGAAAAAGGACTCACACAGGACAATATTTACATGCCTCCTCACATCATCACCCAACCCACAAACTGGGAATCCTCAAAACATTAGAAGCAAGAGCCTTCAGAATATCTGACAAGGAACACCTGAAAAAAGAAAAAGAACACCTCATCAATGTTTTCCAAAAAAATGGATGCAACAAACATCAATCCACTAAATCCATAAATAAAGCAAACACTCAACCTAAGAAGAATAAATATTTTAATAATAGTATAGGAAAAGTTAACCTACCTTACATTTTGGGAACCACAGATAAAGAATCTTGTATCCTGAAAAAGAATTGAATTCTAACCACTTTCAAACCTTTAAACATTATTTGTAACTACCTTAAACCAATTAAAGACAAGATTGATGCAAAATATCATAAGGGTGTCTACTTAATTCCTTGCTCGTGTAGCAAGACCTATGTAGGTGAGACTAGGAGATTCTTTAACACAAGAATCTAGGAACACGTCGCTGACATTAAACACGATTGATCCAAATCATTTGCTTTAGTTGAACGTTCCAATAAAACTAAACACCAAATTTGTATAGAAGATATAGGCATTCTCGCGTAAGTGATCACTACTCTACAAGGAAATTTAGAGAATCCATTGAAATCAACAAACACCCCAATAACCTTAACAAAGACGACAGATGGACCTTAAGCAAAAACTGGATTCCAATCCTTTCAGCCAATCTTACCCCTCCCTTACCTCACTAACCACCATCCTCTTCTAAATTGTCCATAATAGGTATCTATACCATTAATTAAAATCTAAAAAAGTAATTTAAAATCAACAATATAAGAGCTTTAAAACACCTTAATTTAAGAAACTTAAATCATATAATCCTCAAACTATGAAACTATCAAAACTTACAATTAAAATAAAACTTAATGAATATAACAAAATATATAACAAAACAATTAAAATATATAGCCAAACAATTAAAGTAAAATATAATTA
>APFE030215692.1:0-31779 GCA_000404065.3 Pinus taeda
TTGGATGTCATTAGCGAAATATTTCCACACTCATCGAAGAAACACTGATACATCCTAACTATTATAGACTATTTCACATGGTGGATAGAAGTATTTCATCTCAAACAAGTGAATGAATAGGAATTCATCAATTTCCTCAAAATGAACATTATCACTGGGTTTGGAATTCCTACATTACTTATTTTCAAAAATGAAAATTATTTCTCATTACTTAAACTTTATGATTTCTCATTATAGAATGACATTTTTTTGAAACATTCATCTAACTACTATCCACATGGTAAAGGTATTGTTGATTCAACCAATAAAAATATGATACGTATTATCAAGAAAACCATTTCCTCCAAGAAACGGAACTCACACAATGCTTTGGTGAATGATCTATGGGCTTACCGTTTTATGCCTAAACCCTCTCTGAAAACATCTCCTTACTTTATGTTGTATGGAGAAGAAGTCATCTTACTTATGAACATATAGCTCCCAGATCTTAAAATCTATTAAGAGTCTCATTGTAAGCCTTTTCTTATAGTTCAGAGTAGGATAGACACTTTTTTGAAGCTACAAGAAGAAAGGGGGAAAGCTAAAGAAAAAATTTCCATTCATCAAAGTCATATCAAGCAATTGTTTGATAAGAATTATGTGGGGCAAAAGGAGTTCAATGTGGGAGTATTAGTATTGAAGTGGGATAAATCCCAAAAAGATAAGGGGAAGGAAAATAAATTCTAGTCCATATGGATAAGACCTTTTGTTTTTCATGACAATCTTGGCTAAAATACTTATCATGTCCAATGTTTGGATGGGAAGATGGATTCTCTTCCTATCAATGGCCAAGATTTGAAACAGTATTTTCAGTAGTATTCTATGGTTGTGCCCTTACCCTAATGTGAATATTTATTTTCCTATTTGTTTATTTGTTTGTGTTATGTTTAATCTTTTCTATTGTATTTTCCAGTTTCCTGGTCAATAAAACATTGTGTGAAATTCTTTTGGTTTGGTTCCAATGCATGTGACAAAATGAAAAGGGTTGGTGACACTATAACATTTGGCTAACCTTTGGTCCTTTTTTATCTTGGTCCATATCTTTCAATCAATAATTTCTCAATGGAAAATATAATCCTTTCATGGGAATATATTTTTTTAGAACCATGATACCCATATCTATTCTAGGAACCTCATTTTTAAGCTCAATTTTCTAATGCTTTAGTGTTTTTCATGTTGATCCAATCAAGTAGAGAAGGAAAACGGAAAATATATAATGAGAAAACCTACATTATAGGTTATATATATTCTTCTCTAAAGGAACAACATCTTCTACTCTCAATAAGGAGTGATCTCTCTTCTGTCAAATTTAGATAAATAAGTGCATTAACACATTTCTATAAATAAAATAAATAAGGGTGAAAGACAAGAAAGGATTCTTGCATAGAGAGGTGAAGGAAGAAGCTTCGTCGGGGTATTGTTCTAGATCATTAATAGTGAAGAAATGCTTGTGTTCCTATGGTGACTCCACCAGAGTATTGTCTAGGCCTAATGGCAATTAAGCAACACCAAAGATTAAAAGTCGTACTATGATTATCTTAAACTTTCAAAATATATTATCCTTCACTTGAATTGAAACAATTGTGATATAGATAGCTTTATGAATGCGTTTAACCAATAAAGTAATGGAGGGGACTCTATCTATAATCGGGTTAAGCAGGAAAACTAGAGTAATGCACATGATGAATCAATACTTCTTGAAGAACTAGACACAATACATAGAGCTAGACCAAGGCAGAGAAGTTGGAGTTCTACTAGTGTGTCACCAAGTGTTGTCACAGCTACAACACCCTCCAAAATTTTGGCCTACATCCAAATTTCAGAGCCTATTCCTACCTTACAAAATGTTGTTCCTAGTGGTAAGAGTCATTCCATGTAAATCCTCTAAGTTTTCTAGCCCCTTTCGGAAGAAAACATAAGTGTCATCTTTTGGCATGGGAACTGTCACACATTGTGAAAATTTTTGGTCTATTTCAACAGGTAACTTTGGTATTGATGGGTCTTATATATCATGTAGACATGTATTAGACTTGTTCCCAAAGTTTTATGCATTGTTGTACTAGTGTCATCACTATCATCGCAAAGAGTATCTTAAGTGTCACACTTAGAGGAGATCCCACTAAGGGGATCATGTTATTTCTAGTTGTTGAGTGTTCTATGTTGTGTCTCTTATGGTTTTGACTGTGCGATCATGTTCAAGTCCTACCTTTGTTTCATCTCTACCTCATTGGTTCCACACTTAGTCAAATTCCATAAAGTTTCATGCCCAACCAACTTGAGCTCACTTTTCCCCTCTAAACTGCACATTATGCAGTTGCAAGCCTCAAGTTGCATCCCTTGGCTCCTAGAAATGTGCAATCTGTAGTCACTACCTCCAAGGGCTTTACATTACACAGTCATGGTGCTCAATCCCAACCACTTAACCTCCATAACTATGTAATCTTTCCTCCCATCCTGTCTCTTTCTATGCATTGCACAATCCAACTCTATATCATGTATCCCTGACTCCTTTAACTGTGTAATTGCATAATCCAACTACTCAGTCTCCCTCCAAAACTATGCATTTTGTAATTATATTGGGAAAACTTGCCTCATTGTGATGCCTAACTGTGAAATCCTACTTCATAGGCCTCTAGAACTACGAATTATGCAGTTGCAAGCCTCATTCCCTCACTCTTGTCTTCTAGAAAAGCACACTAGACAATCCTTGAAGCCTTCCTCCTAGTCCAATACTTATTTCTAGGTCAATCAATGATTCTCATGAAGAATTTTAGACAAGGATATTTTCAGATTGATTTCGTCTTGTCATGAGTGGATTTCACTTGTAGGTATTACATCTTGACATGGCAGGATGATGCTCAAAGAAGAGAAGGAGATTGTGCTAGAATACACCTAGGGAGTTGTAAAGTCAAGATGATTATTGAATACGAATATGAAGGGACACTAGATTATGACATGGAAGATGAATATCACAGTGAAGATTCCCATTCTTCAAGCCTTTTGGATAAGGAAGAGGAAGACCATGCAACATCTTCCATGAAGACACAAAGATAACATCAAGAGAAGAAGCTTGATACTAACACATCATCAAAAAGTCCATGACATTAGTATCAACTCATGTCTTGTCAATTTTTTGTTTCAAGATTCATATGAGTCATCATGGTCCACATCATTTGTGGATGTAATTATGTAATTTCAATAAATTACCACTGTGAAAAGTCATGTAGAAGTCAAAGAGTCTCATGAGAATTCAAAAATGCATATGGAAGTTTAAGAGTAATGATTGGAACTCAAGGTTCATAGGGGAGGTGGAGATTCATCGCATTTGTTATATACACACCCTTATAGCTCAAGAAAACGAATTTTCACTTTGGCTTCTCCAAATAGGCATTAGGGAGGAAGATCATTCTTTTGGAGAGAAAGTGGTAGCTCTAATGCTCCACTATTGTAGCTAGTGGTGTTTATTGTATCAATGTATCTTGAAAATTTCACTTTGAATCTCATTGAGCCAACACATTTTCATGTGTATATTGTAAATGGTTGCAAGAATATTCTTTGAATGCTTTCTGTATATGTTGTTGTTATTTCATGGTAAAGAATTTGAACTATTTAAATAGCTTTGGTGCTTATCTTATTGAACATGTGTTGTACTTGTTTTAATGATCATTTCTTCTACATGAACTATTTCACTAGTTGATTAATGATTCTTTCATACATATACTCGTGCGTCTTTATTATATTAGTACTATTACTCTTCTTGTAAAGGATCAAATTTGCTTCCCTCTTGTGAAAGAACCTTGATAAAGTCTGCAACTGAATGTTCATAAAGGTATACTCACTTGTTCATTCAAAAGTACATGTATATTTCTCTCTTGTGCTAACTATTGTAGCTAAGGAAAATCTCTAAGAAAATGGTAGTCGGGCCTTATTTCTGAAACATGTTGGTGGATTCTAGCATCGTCAACTCTTCCATTTAATTTTCACATCAATAATTTAAATTTTTGTCTTGACCTTTCAATGATATCTTTAACTTAAACATTTACTTGACTTGACTTTACTACAAAAAAATAATTCTTCAATTTAAGCATGGACTAGACATGACTACTTCTTCATTGAGAAACTGGCTTTGGCTTAAATTAAAAAATACAATTCCATATTTAACCTCTTTTTTCTAAGACTTCAATACCACATTCCAATACAGATAAACACCTACATGGAGAAAATTCAAGGAAAAGAACACTAGTGATACTCAAACAATGACCATGCACATGAACTAAACAATCCAAACAAACTAAGCCCAATAGATAAACTATTTAAAACATGAATAGATATTGTATATGTAGGCTTACACAACCTCAAATGGGCTTTTAAAAGAAATGGTGGGATGGTCTCTCATCTACAATAGGTATTCAACATTTGGCTACATTTGTAGATGTCATTTGATTTGTCTCCATAAAAAATTTGATCTCCAAAAATAATTAATGGATTTAGATGTTAATATGACTGTGGGTGAGAGTCTTGAATGTATGGACATAATTCAACAGAAATATTCAATATGTCCACAATATAGTATATAGCTCCAACAAAAACATCCAACTTTTATTATATACAACATGCAGTTTTCTACAAACATTCTGCATCTAATACTTCGCACAATCCAATGCATTGCTCCATGCTTTTCTATTGCATTAGAACCTAGCTCACATTAAATATTTGCAAAAAAAAATTTCTCTCTTTTCAAACCTTCAACATAGTTATCCATGTCCACGAAACAATGAATTTCCAATGGATTTCCTTAGGTGAAAATATCATATCAAGCTTGCTTGTGGTCTATACTTTGAATTCATATGGCTATGCAGAGTGGGAATTGTTCCAAACTTTTAGATTCCAACAATAAATTTATCAGATGAGATGTATTTTAATTTCATGCAACATAATATAGTAAAGCTCCATGTAATCTAGCACTAGCCTAATCCATGACTAGTCATGATCCATTCATTGCTCACTAAATAAAAACAAAATTGATCCTCATCTTAGGCAGAAAACACTATTAAATACATAATCAATACTGATAACATATGGCCTTCCAAAATCAACCCATTTCTCTTAAGCTTTGTAGAAATTAATGTGCAAATTCAATACTAGTCATGAAATTTGCTAAATTACAAGACCCAAAGCTACTCTACTAATCTGTAAAAGTTAATTCACCATCTAAAATAAGAATAATTGACATGCAAAAGGAAACATCACACATACACATAGATTTATCTAGAGGAAAGAAACTTCTCAAAACCCCTTACTATCTGTATTTCATTCAACAGAGAATAGAGAAGAAATATAATTCTTTCTCAAGCTTGAGCACGCCCTGCAATAGTATAGTCTATCCCTATGCCTCACTGACTGAACTTGTCCTGACACTTAGCCAATTTCAAGCTTTCACAAGCTCCTATTTCCTTGGTTGTTCCCTTGGGAAATTTCCAATTTCTTTTAGGAATTTCACACCAAGGAATTGTGCAATAGCCTTAGGTCAATCTCTGACTCCATGCACCACCTGTACACATGGGAATATGCTACAATTGATAGTACACTACCTTGGAATATCCATCTCAACTGGGTAACTCAAATTATCTGCATGCAACAATTATTTTGGGTTGATTGATAAGTTAACTAGTTACCAGTGAGTGTGGTTGAAGTTACAAATCCACAACTTGACCTCCACTAGTTCTTCTAACAATTAGAACTAGTTAAACTGACAATGACTAAAATTAACTTAAATAGATTTCTACAAATTAGAAATAGATCATGTATAACTAAAATTAACTATATGCAAATCAAATTTACTGAGTTAACTGAGTGACAAGATCCATGTCACTTTAGTTAAATACCTCCAAGTATTCTGCTGAGATAGAAATTTTAACTTTAATCTAGTTTGACCAAGGAAAATTCAAAACTATATTTGCTTGCTACATTTTCAACACACTCTCAGTAAGAGAGGGATTATCATATACCCCAATCCTACTTCTATGGAACTCGAATTTTCCTCTTCACAAAGCCTTTGTCAAAATATCTGCATCTTGTTGCTTTCTCAAAATGTATTGCAACAACATAATATGCCTTTGAACAAAATCTGTAGATGGTGATAATGGATGTCAATATGCTTGGATCAATCATGAAATATTGGATTTTTAGAGAGTTTGATAGAACTATGATTGTCACAATAAATTTTTGTAGGATACATCTTCTACCCAAATAACCCAATAATAATTTTTCTCATTTAGATAGCTTCACATGCTACTTGACTTGCAGCCATGTGCTCTGCTTTCGCTAAGATGAGAGCCACAAGTATCTTTTTCTTGTTGTACCAAGAAACTTTTGCTGACCCAACACTGAAAAATCCTCCTGAAGTACTCTTCCTATCTGGTGGAATGCCTGCCCCATATTCATCTATGAAGCATTGTAGCTCCACTCCCTATGTCCATATGTACCAAATATCAAACTAAGTAGTTCCTTTGAGGTATCTCAACACTTGGTTGGCTTACCCATTGCTTGACTAAGTTGGTTAACTACATAGCACATGTCCGGTCGTTTTTTCACCAAATACATAAGTGAAACCACAAGTTTCATATATTTGGTAGCCTAAACTACTTCACCTTAAGCAGCATCCTCTTTCCTCCAATTTCCTGCTAGAGGAGTCTCCATGGGTTTGCACTTGTCCATCCAAAACCTCTGAAGTATTGTGTTGGCATACTTTCCATGAGAGACAATAAGTTGTGCATCTCCTTGCCATACTTCCAATCCAAGGAAGTAGTGCATGAGGCCCATGTCCTTCATCTCAAACTCTCTTGCAAGGTCTAATCAATTTCACATCACTAGTAATGATCAAGTCATCAACATATAAAACAATAATCAGTAATTTACCTTCTACCACAATGTGATAAAGGTTTGCATCTGCTTCACTTTTGGTGAAGCCCAAATCGGTGAGATATTTATTTATCATGGTATACCAAGCATAGGGTTCTTGCTTGAGTCCATACAATGCTCGCTTGAGTTTGCACACATGTGACTCTCAGTCAAAGGTCTCAAACTTGTTGAAAATGTAATAAGAAAATCCTAATTTATTTTTGTCCTTGAATTAAATTGGGGATTAAATTGTAATTCCACATCTCATGACAACTTGTATTAGTTAACTAAGTTAAATTGACCTACTTGGATCAGTTAATTCGAGTTGAGGGTCTAACCTTATTCATTTATAGTGTCTCCTACATTATAGGAGCCTTGGTTGAGTTTATTTTGAGTTGTAATTCATTAATTCATTTTAACTGAGTTAAAGTTAGTTAAACTAGTTCCAATTGTCAGAGGAACTAGTTGGAGGTCCAGTAGTTTGGTGTTGCCTGGAGTGGAGTGTGGTGCTTCCTACAGTGATCAAATAGTAAACTGATGACTCACTCATAAACAACTAAGTCATGTTATATCTAAGAGTTACCTGGTTTATATTGGAGTTGAGGACAATGTACTATCATTTGTATAATCATATGAATTGTATAGGTGGTTCATGCAGTTAGAGGATGACCTATGAGAATTGCACAATTCATATTAAGGGATTGCCCTAATTAATAGGGGGTAACCCCTAAGGAAACAACACAATGAAATAGGGACTTGGCCAAGCAAGAAATTGGTTAAGTATTTGATCCATGTGGATATTGGTGGCCACCCACCTATCCCACCTAGTGTAGGAATTTACAGGGTAAGTTCCTCAGACAGAACACCAAAGGACACCACTCACAAACAGATCACAGATCAATACAATAGTATTCTTGACATGGTTAAAACCCTCAAAGAGGGAAATAGTCCATGCCCTGAGCCAACACAACCACTTCAGGCAATTTATTGACAAAAGAATGGAAATTTACATAAGCTTCTCTCATGAACGGTTACCCTACAAATGACTCTCCATGCTCTTTAAATAGAGATCATGGACCAATTAGGTGTTAATCCATGGATCAAGTGTCGGTAATACCAAGGAGAGAATGAACCTTCGGATCACTACATATCGTGAGCATCGGATTGTAAGTTACAAAAGTACATAGTAAAGAAACCCACTTTACCTAACTCTACACTAGACCAAGTTATACTTAACTATTTCCTATGTGTCAGAATATCCTTACATCCCCCCTTAAGAACAACTTGGGATAGGATTGAAGGATGTAAAAATATGACACAATAGAAGAAGGAAGGAGGCATTAGAGCCTATCCCCCCTTAGTGACAACTTCTTGAACTCCAACCATAAATTGATGTTTAGTAAACTTTGCCTCTATGAGAGCCTTTGTAAAGATGTCTGCAACTTGATCATCTGTTGAACAATATTGCACTTCAAGAACATGGTCATGAATGATATTTTTGATGAAGTGCATGTGTAGTTCAATGTGTTTGCTACAATGATGTTGGACTGGATCTTTGCATAGTTGAATGGCACTTTGATTATCACACCAAAGTGTAGTCAGATGCTGTTGTTGAAAGCCAAACTCTAACAGGATATGACGAAGCCACAGGGATTCGTTACTAGCTTCCACGGCACCACGATACTCTGCTTCTGCTGAAGAAAGAGAAATGGCACTTTGTTTCTTGCAAGCCCATGTAATAGGTCCTGAACCAAGAGTGAACACATAACTTGCAGTAGAATTCCTATCATCAGGGTCACCAGCCCAATCCGAATCAGTGAAGCCAACCAATAGAGGAGATGCTTGTGCACTATAACGAATCCAAAACTAAATTGTACCTTGAACATAAAAAAATATTCTTTTAGCTGATTTCCAATGAATTTCATGTGGGTTTTGCATAAACTGAGTAATAAGGCCAACAACAAAGGAAAGGTCAGGACGAGTATGGGTTAGATACAAAAGTTTTATTACAAGTTAACAGTATAAGGTAGCATCAACTTCAGGGTAAGTACAAGTGACTGAAAGTTTGGCTCCAGACTAAAAGGAAGAAGGGGTTGGCTTACAGTCTTCCATGTGAAAATGGTATAGAAGATCACAGGCATACTTGGACTAGGAAAGGGATATACCTTCCTTGGATTGCAAGACTTGAAGACTAAGAAAATAATGTAAGTGTCCTAAGTCTGTCATTTCAAACTTCTTTTTGAGGTTGGACTTGACATGGTTTATATGGTTGGGATTACTACTAGTAAGGATAAGATCATCAACATAAAGAACAAGAATTATAAGAGACTTTCCCACTTTCTTGGTGTAGACAGTATCGTCAGAATGACACCTAGAAAATCTAGTTTCTAAAAGAAAGCTATCCATTTTGGCATACCAAGCCCAAGGGGCTTTCTTGAGACCTGTTGTGACCATCAATAACCCCTGTTTCTTTTAATGTTAGCAATAACATCAATAAATGGGGACCCTTCTAAAAATAAAAACTTAGCACTTAAGATTGTCTCTTTTTTTTCAATAAAACATGATATCAAAGAAAAACTCCCAACAATATGAATTACTACCTTTTCATGCTTCATGTGCATAAAAAACATTATAAATGTTAAGCCTCCTTATGAAAAGCGCTATACAAACCACAAAAGCTAGGAAAACCCTTGTAAGCGGAAAGCCTTGAGTACTAAGCAAAAATTTGATAAACTCGTTCTTTTAATGATAAGCATCGCGTCGCAAAAAGGGTAATGGCAGGCATCCTTTACAAAGAAACTCTTTGAAATGTGAAAAAGCAAGAATGTGATAATGCAAGATCGTGAGCCTTATAAAATCAGCGCATATTGTAGATTCCATTGACCGCAATGCCACTTAATACAAAACGACCAAATATTGCAAAATGCGATAAAGCTTCTCGCAAATCGCATCTTGCAGCAACACGATGAAACAAATGGTTGTTAAAGATAATAGGTTTTGCGATATCGTGATCTGCAATATTGTGAAGCAAATCGCAAAATCGCTTTATCACAAAGCTAAGGGCTCAGATTTCAATGATATTACTCTCTTTCGTTCGATGCAAGAGTTATGAGCATTAATGTTAGCTTAATGGTCCATTGATGGTATTTATTAAAACGAATCAGATCCGGTTTAAAGGATTATTTTACATAAGGTGATATCTTTATATGATTTTAAAAATTAAAAGCTTTCTCGTCACCTTATTATTGTTCATTATTCCATCATCCTTATTGTATCTTTGTTCTCTGCTTACTATTTTCAGGAGTAGTATGCAGAACAACACGCAAAACGTAATGGGGAAGAAAGGAAAAGCTCCCACATCTGAAAAATTAGAGATGACTCCATTATTTACAAACACCACTTGTACCAAGGAAGCAGTGATATCTACTTGGGAAGGCATGTACTGACTGATAGAAGAAGAAAACCCGATATTTATGGAGGTTACAGTTATGGCAGATGGACGTGGGTCATCTAAAGCATCACTAATAGAGCTTGCATGCTCGTTTCTGCACCATGTTGCAGCGAGACCGAATATACTTCCTTACATAGATATGGTAAAACGGATTATAGACCACACTGATATATCCAACAGGGAATTCAAGACACGGAACCAGGAGGTCATGGGGTCATTTACCCCAAGTAATTTGAACCATATGTATCAGCTGCCAGAACCCCAGGCCAGTTATAACAAATAGTTTGTGGAGAAATTTGTGAAAGAGAATGAGGATTTGGTAGACTGCACAAAGAGCTAGTCCACGAAGGAGGAACCATTAAAGAAGGATAAAAATGGTATGTACGTCACTAGCTCCCTCGCTTCTCCCTATTGTTTTGCTGCTGCAATGTTATGTAGACTATTTGGGAACCCATATATCAATAATTTTTCATTAGAATGGTTGCCTTTATTGGATGCGGCCACCAATGCCACCATAATGGATTGGGGCCAAATTTTATCGAATAATTTAGCTTCTACTATTTTAAATTTTCTAACTAAAAGAATTTTTGCTCAGAGGTTTTACCTCCCTTATTTTTAGCTGCATACATCATGGATGCTATTTGTTTCGTCTCTGATTTTCCCATCGAGGGGTGGCAATGGATAATACAGGACCCTCTACCTATTCAAGTCTACCACAAAGAACTATGGAAATCTAATTTTGTCCCACATTTATATAATATTTGTCATGGAGTGATGCTTCCTATTCATAAAATGTTATATGACAAAGACACCCCAAGATTCTCCCCAGAAGCTGAAATTGACATTCTCCCTGTGAGAAGGTGGTTTGGTGAGGAGTTATTCACCTACATTAGGGTATATGGGAGCATTTCCTTGCCTCATGTGCTTACTTTGTATGTTCCTAACAAACTTATGGCCTGAGAGATAGCTTACCAGGCCTGTGGTGTTGGGGGAATGAGTAGAGAACTCAAGGATAAGAAGAAGGCCATCTGGCCTCAATTCCCTGTGGTCTATGGGGCCTTCGCATTATTTGATTTGGGGCACACTTTTAAAAAGGTTGATAATATGCTAAGTCTGTAGCTTCCAAAGTTTTGAGGGAGGTAGTACGATCCCTTAGATACTATCAAGAATTTTACAATGATGGTAAAAATAAAAGTGTTTACTAAAGAAGTTGATATCTTCAATGATGTATTTCGGCACAAGAGCTCTCTCATAGATATTCTACATATGGCACAAATTCAGTTTGACCAAGGGAAGCTTCAAGAGTTTAACCATTACAAAGAACAAAGATTGGCAAATGTCCCGTTGGACAAATTGTGCATTGAACCAATAAGGGAGCCCACTCCTAGTATTAGCATAAGTGGAAGTTCAGAAGAAGAGAAGTCTAAATCAAAGTCCGAGAGGGAATCAAATGAAAAATCTAATAATTAGTCAAAAAGTGATCACAGTAGAAGTGAAGCGTTAATCAAAGATATAGCCCAGTCTATAGAAAAGCCTGACCAACAGGTTTTTTCCTCAAAATAGGTTGAGATTCCCACTCCCCTCGCAAAGGCAACAAGTCGAATTGTAGTAGACCTAGAAAACGAGTGGTAGAATTTTAATGAGCTAATCAACACCGAGGAACAGAGTGCAGAGCCATTAATAAACCCAGGGGAGACAACCACAGAGATGATAATCAAAGAGGTTATTAATACTCAAGAGACAGAGCATATTCATGTTTCTCTGTCATCCAAGAAAATAGAGGAGATTCCTCCTCTGGATGTATTTTATAGCCCGCAACATAAGGCTATTGTCAAGAGAAAGAGAAAGAAACGAAAACTAGATATTTTACTTTCTCCAAAGGCTGAACCTTTAGATGTTCTTTGGCAAGACCCAACCACCAATCCAACAGAAAATCTAACTAGGCTCTCTCAGATTGCGGGGGCATATGCTTCTGCAACCATTGATAAAGCATCAGAAGTTCAAACACTATTAAAAGAAAAGTAGGATAAGATCCTATTTTTGGAACAACAACTACGACAGGCGAGCATGAGCCGAGAATCACAAATGCAATTGGGAAAGCTACAAAAGGACTTCCAGCAAATGCAGTTGGGTTATCAAAACAATCTGGCCGATAAAGAACAACTGTTACAGGCCACAATAGAACTACATAAGGACGACCCTAAAATTGAAGAATTCATCATAGAAGCCCTTACCCTCAATGACCAACTCTTACAACAGGAAGAAATGCTTTGCCAAAGGATCTCGCAATGGAATTCCCATTGTGAAAAAATCAACAACATTACAAATGAAGTCGTAGACTTACGACTTGATTATGATTTAGTTTTTAAGAAAGTTTCTGACTTTGTGAATTGGCAGAAGTCAGAGAAGGGAAAAATAATAGAATTGCCTAGGATCGATGAATCCAATAAAGAAATCCTATTTTTGAAATGGGATGCATAACTCAAGGAATTAGAGCAAGCGATGGAGGAGGCAACAACAGCAGTAAGCAACGTCATCGACTACATCAACGAAAATTTGCACAAAGCAAATTTAATAGTAGAAACCACTCCAGGATTCCTCCCAAAGGCACAACAGCTGCAAACAAGGTGGAAGCAAATGGTAGAAGAAAAGGTAGAGGTTGAGTCAATTAAGCAGATAAGCAAGTTAAACTAGGACACTTACTCGCAATATCTAGTAAAACCACATAGCCAGTGGATGAATCTGAAGTGCCTCATAACCTCTGCTAAGAAGATAGTGCTAGCACTTGCCAATTCTATATTCGTAGGTCAATTGAAAGTTGAGGTCAGCCAACCGACGCTCTTGAATCCCATGCTGGACATTTGCAACTTAAAAGAACAGATACATGATTTAGCATAGATACAGTTTTAGTTAGATTTTAGTTCATTTTTGTTTTAAATAAGGATGGTCATTTTGAACCTCCTCATCTATTTTTGTAATAACTATTTTTAGTTTTCATTAGAGTAGTATTTAAACCCCTCTCATGCATTTAAAGAGGGGTCTAGAAATTTGTCAAAAACAATTCTTCATAACATGCACTTTTGCCCCCACTGAGGAGGTTTTGATAAATGAATGGAATGAGATTTATTTATATCTGAGTTTGATGTCTGCTACTGAAATGCACTTCTGTACTCTTAATGGATATTGAATTATTTGAAGATAAATCTATATTGCTGAAGCTCATGAGCAGGACCTATTACCAATGGTATTTTTATCTCTTAATACTTTTTGCTTATGTGCCAAGTGATATATTATTTTTAGTTCTTTATATATGAAAGCTTGAATGTTCAGTTATCATTTTTGCACTTTTGTACGATGATAACTATTCTTTTTATGCTAAGTGTAGACTTATTATGTGATATGTTTATCATAATTGTTTCAGCTAATTTCTTATACAAAAAAATCATCTTCAATATATTCTTTTTTCTCGTAGTGGTTGAATGATTTTTATTACCAATCACTGTTGGAAATTATTTTAGATCGCATAAGTGAAGTATTACTACCAGGATAGTTTAGAGTTATATGTTTTCGTTCATTAGAATAAAATTTCATATGTTATATTAGATTTAGAACAAAGCATTCTCCCCATAAACCTTTAAAAAGAAAAAACATCATCCCCTTAGTGTACCATCATAAACAAATTGGGAAACTGGTCCCATCACCCCCAGTCAGAGCCACTATTCCAAACGGAAAAGGAGTTGCTTTCAAGGTCTAGACCGGCTGGTTATCCCCCTTGTTGTAGACCCGATTTTTGAGCCTTCAACATATTTGGCACTAGAAGGAGGGCCTGAACTATGAATGGCGAGAAAATCTAAATCCATAGCCTATTATAAGAGTAAATCACCCTTAACGTCTCCCCTGACTTCTCCATCGCATTCGGAATCTCCAAATTCTAAGTGATAAGTTGAGAAAACAATAACCACTGCTGAAAACCTGAACATCTCAGATAAATCCACTCTTGAACCCCCTGAAGTTCATTCTTTAATTCATAAAATTCAAGGATTTTCCATATCACCACAGAAGTTTGAGTTATCTCAAGGCAGCGTGACTTCGCAATATATTCCTTCCCATCCTCTTACTAGATTAAAGAGTGAAATTAAACCAACAGAATTCTCTCTGCCAAAAAGAAAAAGAGAAAGGAAGACACCAGAAGGGTTAGATAGTGAGACTCTTTCATCATCAACATCCATTTCATGTAATCCATTGGAAAGTCAACCATCCATTCCCCAACTCCATATCGTTGTTCAACAGGGTACTGGAACTTCATCATCATCTTCCCAAACACTCATAACCTCATCTACGCTTTCCTCTGTTATTATCTCAACGATGGTAGGAAATCCTCCACCAAGGCCATGGGCCAATCTAGGGGCAGTCACAATGCCTATACCCTTGAATCAATTGCTGGCTCATCTTGAGAAATGGCTCCCCAAGTTTAACCCAGATGCAGATGTACTAGCAAAAGAACACATAAACAACTTTATGTTGTCAATAAACTTAAATGGAGTTACTAAAGAACATGCTATTGTTATAATTTTACCGTATACTTTACAAGGAGCAGCTAGATCCTGGTATTTTTCATTACCATCAAGATCCATTACTAGTTGGAATATTTTCCAAGAGCAGTTCTTGACAAAATTTAGTGATGATAGGTCTACAACAACATTAATTAGTGACCTCTCAAATCTTAAAACCAAATCAAGAGAACCTAGCAAATATTTCAACTCGCGATTTAATAAGCTCTTAAATAAGATCCCTATCGCACCCAAGCCTAGCAAAGAAGTTCGAAGTGAATGGTACATATTTGCCTTACCTTTGAACATAGAAATCTTTGTAGATAGGGCTACTAAGCCAACATTGGCCAAAAAAATGAAATAAGCGATACCGGTGGAAAAACATATCTTAGCTTTAGAAAAGAGAAACGTTGTTGATGAAAGAAAATCTAAAAAGGTTGCTTTTAGAGATGACCCTAAGAAAAAAAAATCAAAGGACCCATTTGACTTGGAAGGATTACAAAAAGTTTTGAAAACCATGTCTAACGAAATGGTTGATATTAGAAGCAAGTAGCAGAGACTTCTTCTAAGAAAACTTATAAGCCTTTCAAGAGGAATCCTTCAACCGATCCGAAGCCTCCCAATGCTATAACAAATGTAGAATCAGAAGGAGAAGAAGAGGAAGTTTCGAATGAGGAACATACTGATGATGAGGAGGTTGTAGAACTATAGGGAATGTGGGACTTCATCCTTCTAGATGAAGAAGATCAAGATGCATTACCAGTCACAACCAGAAGTAGAAATCAACTCGATCCTCCACAATCCAGTTCTAAACAGAAAAACCCAAGCCCATCTTCCAAAGATAAAGTCGTAGGTAAGAAATCATCACCAAAGGCGACACAGACAAACCCAGTCCAATCTGATTCATCAACTCCATCTAAAACACTTATCATTTCCGATGAAATGGAGTATAATATTGTTGAAAAAATGAAGAAGACTAGGGCCAACATTACTTTTCATGAGCTAAGTAAATTGAAGCATCAACAGAAACTACTTTTGAAAGCGCTGCATGCAGTACCTGTTGCACCTCTTCCTGCCACTGTAATATCACAATCTACTCATGAAATGGGTAGACCTCCAACTAGTATGTCAAATAAAGTTGACCCAAATGACATTTCTTTAATTGGAGGAAGATCAAAATCCCATACTCCTCCATTCCTCCTTACCTTTGAAGTTCTAAAAAATTTGCATAATTTTTTGGTAGACTCTGGCGCTTCATCTAATATTTTTCCTAAGATAGTTTGTGCAAAGTTAAATGTCCAACCTCAAAAGTCTGCGATACACATAGTGCAGCTAGATTAGTCTCAAGTTGAAGTTATTGGTGAACTCAATCAAGTGACCATAAGGCTTTCATCGAATCCAAAGGTATGTCAAGTCATTGATATTCTCATTGCAGACATTCCTAAATTTTATGGATTAATTCTTAGCAGGGATTGGTCAGAAAAGCTTTACAGTTACTTTGTGACTGACTGGTCACACATGTGGCTCCCTTACAATGGTAAACCAAACCAGATAAAGGTTGATCTAGAAAGACACCAAAAGTACATAGTAATGGAGTTAGAAGGAGAAAATGAACCTATAGTATACAAGAATAATATAATTGGAAACTATTCTGTTGATTCGTTCTTAGGGAATTTCAATGCTCATACTTCACCTTTTTTAGAAAATTCATTTTTATCTCAAGTAGAAAAATTTTCTCAAACGGATACTTCTAAATGCATTAATTTTGTATATAATGCTGTAAATAAATCTTTTTTTTGGAAATTATTTTTTAATGGCTCTAAGTCTAACGATGGAACGGGAGTAGGTTGTATATTAATTAGTCCAGAAGGAGAGAAAACTATGCTAACCTGTAGAGTCGAGTTCGATTGCACTAATAATACTACAGAATATGAAGCGCTAGTTCAAGGGTTATACAAGGAAATCAGACTTGACATCAAGTATCTACAAGTCTTTGGTGATTTTGAGATTGTTATTAAATAGGTACAAAATACTATACATTGTCTATCAGGTCACTTAAAGAATTATCAATCATTAGTTCAAGACCTTATTGTGCATTTTATAGCATTTAATATTTCATCTATACCTAGACTCCAAAATGCTACTGCTAACCTCCTAGCTAATGTAGCTTCCAAGCTCATTCCCTCAGAAGACTATAGTCCAGACACATTCTCAATCAAATTGATATTTAGACCCTCCATCCCAGATAATGTTACCCACTGGAGAGGCTTTAGCGATGATCCTGATATTGTAAGTTTTCTGACTTCAGAAAGCTCTTACAATAATCAGATAATTGATGAAGACCAACATGACAAGCTGTTACAACAAGGAAGCACCAATAATGCTATACCCAAATCTATAGTCAAATTTGAAGACCTATATGATTTAGAGGACAGATTCAAAAGGTCCACCAATTTAAAACTTCAGATTTCAACTCTGAGATATGAATTAGTGAATCTAGGAACTGACATAAAGCCGCAAAATATCAACTTAGGTCTTGGTCTAACTCCAGAGAAAAAATCAATCTTCATTCGACTTTTGAAGCAGTATAAAAATGTCTTTGTCTGGAATTATGACGACCTCAAAACTTATGATACTTCAATCATATAGCATACAATCCTGATGATCTCTGATGAGAAACCAGTCCAGCAAAAGCTGGGAAAAATCCTTCCTAATCTGGAAAGCCAGATTAAGTCTGAGTTGAATAAATTATTGAAAGCCAAAATTATTTTTCCTGTTCAACATTCTAGATGGGTTTGCAACCTGGTACCAGTGAGAAAGAATAATGGAGACATCCGGATTTGTATTGAATTTCGAAATCTTAATAAAGCCTACCAAAAGGACAATTTTCCATTACCCCCTATGTAACATATATTACAATTAGTTGTAGGGTCTGAATTGATGTCCTTTTTAGATGGCTTCTCAGGATATAACCAAATTTTAGTCCCTCCAGATGATCAATTGACAACGACATTCAAAACCAAATGGGGCACATATGCATATCAAAAGATGCTATTTGGATTAATTAATGTTGGTGCCACATTTCAAAGGACCATGGATATTGCATTTAAAGGATTAGTGAATAAGTCAGTGGTGATTTACTTAGATGACATAACAGTCTATTCTAAAAAATGTATTAATCACCTCAGGGATTTAAAGCAGATCTTTCAACGTTGTCAAAAGTATGGGATCTCACTTAATCCAAAAAAGTCATTTTTTGCATTGAGTAAAGAAACGTTTCTCGGATTCATAGTGTCTAAATCTGGAATCAATATTGATCCAAATAGGATTAAGGAGATTTCTGAGATATCCTTACCCCATAACAAAAAAACAATGGAATCCTTCCTTGGTCAAATCAATCTCGTTAAGGGATTTGTCCCTGAATTCTCAAGAATTGTGTCACCTCTCCAAGCAATGATCAAGAAAAACTTTCTCTTCAAATGAGGTTAGACAAAACATGAAGCGTTCAACCTGATTAAACAAGCAATTATAAATGCCCCATCTCTAGTGACTTCGAATTTTTATGATCCCTTCATTTTGTATACATTTTCCTCTGAGAAATCGTATGTTGCAATACTCATGCAAGCCAATCAAGATAAAGCAAAAGCCCCAATTCCCTTTTTTAGTTCAAACTTGCAAGGAGCCGAATTAAACTACTCCGACAATGAGAAACAAGCTTATTCTATTTTCAAAGCAATCAAACACTTTAGACCCTTTCTTCTCAAAACCCATACATAAATAATAGTGCCATTTCCAGTGGTAAGAAATCTTTTGGTACAAAAAGACATGGGTGAAAAGAGAGCAAATTGGGTCACGACCCTGCAAGAATATGACGCTAAAATCAAGCCAGCAAATATTGTAAAAGGTCAAGGTTTTTGCAAGATGTTGGCTGGAGCATTGCATATGTTAGAAATACAGTGCCTTGATCATGAGGTACAAATGTATGAGGTAAGCCTAAATGATATTGAATCAAGATATGTTGATATCATGTTTTACCTAAAGAATGGATATGCTCCTTCACATTTGAATCATACAAGGAAAAGAGCCCTAAGATTAAAAGCTAAGCAATATCAAATTGTAAATGATGTACTCTTTAGGATGAATTATGATTTTGTTTTCTTAGATACCTTGAGAAATTTGAAGCTGAAAAAGTATTGTAGGAACTTCATGATGGACCAGTAGGAGGACATTACGCAGGAGATGTGACAGCACACAAAATCTTCTGCGCAGGCTACTACTGGCCAACATTATTTAAGGATGCACATATCTATGTAAGAAGATGTCAGATTTGTCAACTGCTGCTGGAAGATGGAGGAAACCATAATTGCAATTGTAACTGGTCAACATCAATCAACCATTTGAGAAATGGGGATTAGATATAATAGGTGAGATCGTTCCTCACTCTTCTAAACATCATAGGTACATCCTTACAGCTACTGATTACTTTACTAAATGGGTAGAAGCAGTTCCTCTCAAGACAACCAACTCTGAAAATATCATCAATTTCATGGATCAATCCATAATTACAAAGTTTGGCTTACCTTCCGCTTTAATGTTTGATAATGCATCATATTTTTCTAGTAATACTATGACTGAATTTGTGCTCAAAAGAGGCTTTAAACTTAAGTATTCTGCGAATTATTACCCACAAGCGAATGGGTTGGCTGAGTCAACAAATAAAAACTTGATCAGAATCATTAAATGGACTATTGATCAAAGTCATAGAAATTGGCACAAATCTTTGATGTATGCTCTTTGGGCAGATCGAATAACTGAAAAAGCTTCTATTGGTACTTCTCCCTTTAACTTAGTTTATGGGAAAGAAGTGGTTCTCCCAACACACCGAGCTATTCCTTCTTTAGCCTTAGTTCAGTTCATTGAAGAAACTCCTTCCTCATCCTTGCAACTAAGACAATTGTAGATTCTTAAGCTAGAAAAGGAATGAGAACAGGCCAAAATTATCCATACACATCATCAAGCATTAGTAAAGGCTTCTTTTGATTCAAAATTGGTATCCAGAAAAGATTTTCAAATTGGAGATTTAGTATTCAAATGGGATAAAGCCCCAAAGAGAAAGGAAAGCATTCTAAATTCCAACGAATGTGGCTCGGACCATTCCAAATTGTCGAAATCATAGGTCCATTGACTTTCATGTTACAAGACTTAGCAGGGAAAAGAGGGTCTTTACCTGTTAATGGACAAGTCCTTAAAAAATACTTTCTATAGAAGATAACCTCTTCTATTTTTATAAATTATTATTTTTAGCTTATTTTTCCTTTTGATAATAAAATAGGTTGAAAATGTTTACCTTTGGTTTCCACGAAAAAGAGTAGCATCTGTTGTCAATTTTGTTTTTGGCTTGTATAAATGGAAGCGGTTAGGAAAATTAATCTTTATTTTTGAAAAATACGATCAAGTGCTATAATTCTAAATCTTTTACTTCTTTTGTTTCAACTTTGCAAGTTTTGATTAAAAACAACCTTTAGTAGGAGTTTGCTTCATATTAGTCATGAAAAGCATCAACAACAAGACAAAGATTCTCTACAGAAAAGCTACTTTTAAAACTCTACAGTTGTCATCTAGAAGAACTCTTAAGGAGCCAGTGACTTCCTCCCCACTTTAGGAAATTGCAATCTTCAAAGAATAATCCAGTTATGCACTATAAACTTAAAGAATAAGAGGTCTCATCAAGAGTTGGCTTATCATGATCATAAGGATTATAACCAACTGACATTGCCAAACTGCATACCAAAATAGGGTAATGGCTTGAGATTGTTTCAATCAAAAGACAAGGGGTCTCATCATGATCTAGCTTGTTTAGTTAAGTTATAAATCAAGTGAATGGCACTGTCAAATTTGGCCACCAAACCAAGACATTGTTCTTTAAGAATTAAAGAAAAGAAAAAGAAACAAGTTTAGATGAGGATTTATCTTTGAAAATTGCATACTTCTTAAGTAGGATACTGGATCATTGCTGGGTAACAGGTAACCTTGTCAAGGCTATGAATGCCTGTTGGCAACAAAGGCTCTACCTACGACAAATGAGTACACTTGAAACTGATCTACGCAAAACGTAATGGGGAAGAAAGGCAAAGCTCCCGCATCTAAAAAATCAGAGATTACTCTGTTATTTACAGACACCACTTGTACCAAGGAAGAAGGGATATCTACTTGGGAAGGCATGCATCGACTATTAGAAGATGAAAAACTGAGAGTTATGGAGGTTACAATTACGACAGATGGACGTGGGTAATTTGAAGCATCACTAACAGAGCTTGCATGCTCCTTTCTGCACCGTGTTGCAACGAAACCGAAGATACTCCCTTACACGGATATGGTAAAATGGATTATAGACCACGGTGATATATCCGACATGGAATACAAGACACAGAACCAGGAGGTCATGGGGTCATTTATCCCAAGTAATTTGAGGCATATGCATCACCTGCCAAAACCCCAGGCCAGTTATATCAAATAGTTTGTGGAAAAATTCGCCAAAGAGTTGGTCCATGAAGGAGGAACCATTAAAGAAAGATAAAAATGGTATGTATGCCACTGGCTCCCTCGCTTCTCCCTATTGTTTTGATGCTACAATGTTATGTAGACTATTTGGGAAGCCAGATATCAATAAGTTTTCATCAGAATGGTTGCCTTTATTGGATGCGACCACCAATGCCACCATAATGGATTGGGCCCAAATTTTATCAGATAATTTAGCTTTTTCTATTTTAAATTATCGAACTAAAAGAAGTTTTGCTTAGAGGTTTTACCCTCCCTTATTTTTAGCTGCCTACGTCATGGATGCTATTTGTTTCGTCTTTGATTTTCCCATCATGGGGTGGAAATGTACAGTATAGAACCCTATACCTATTCAATTCTACCACAAAGAACTGTGGGAATCCAATTTCATCCCACATTTCTATAAGATTTGTCATGGAGTGATGCTTCCTATTCATAAAATGTTATATAACAAAGACACCCCAATATTCTCCCCAGAAGCTGAAATTGACATTCTCCCTGTGGGAAGGTGGTTTGGGGAGGATTTATTCACCTACATTAGGGTATTTGGGAGCATTGCCTCGCCTCATGTGCTTCCTTTGTATGTTCCCGACAAACTTATGGCCCGAGAGATAGCTTACCAAACCTATGGTGTTGGGGGAATCAACAGAGGACTCAAGGATAAGAAGAAGGCCATTTGGCCTCAATTCTTTGTTGTCTGTGGGGCCTTCACATTATTTGATTTGGGACATGCTTTTAAAGAGGTTTATAATATGCTAAGTTTGCAGCTACCAATGTTTCAAGGGAGGTATTACGATCCCTTGGATACTATCAATAATTTTACAACGATTGTCAAAATAAAAGTGTTTACTAGAGAATATGATATCTTCGATGATGTCTTTCGGCAGAAGAGCTCTCTCAGAGAGATTCTACATATGGCACAAATTCAATTTTACCAAGGGAAGCTTCAAGATTTTAACCATTACAGAGAACAGATATTGGCAAATGTCCCATTGGACAAATTGCACATTGAACCAATAAGGGAGCCCACTCCCAGTATTAGTATAAGTGGAAGTTCAAGAGAAAAGAAGTCTAAACCAAAGTCTGAAAGGGAATCAACTGAAAAATCCGATAAGCAGTCAAAAAGTGATCACAGCAGAAGTGAAGCATCAAGCAAAGATACAGCCCGGTCTATAGAAAAGCTTGACCATCAGGTTTCGTCCCCAAAATAGGTTGAGACTCCCACTCCCCTCGCAAAGGCAACAAGTCCAATTGTAGTAGACCTAGAAAAGGAGTGGGAGAATTTTAATGAGCTAATCAAGACCAAAGAACAGAGTACAGAGCCATTAATAAACCCAGGAGAAACAACCATAGAGATGATAATCGAAGAGGTTATTAATACTCAAGAGACAGAGCATATTCCTGTTGCTCTGTCATCCGAAATTGTGCTGAAAATAGAGGAGATTCCTCCTCTGGATGTATGTTATAGCTCGCAACATAAAGCTGTTGTCAGGAGACAGAGAAAGAAATGAAAAATAGATATTGTACTTCCTCCAAAGGTTGAACCTTTAAATGTTGTTTGGCAAGACCCAACCATCGATCTAATAGAAAATCTAACAAGGCTCTCTCAAATTGCAGGGGCATATGCTTCTACAACCATTGATAAAGCGTTAGAAGTTCAAACGCTATTAAAATAAAAGGAGGATAAGATCCTATTTTTAGAACAACAACTACAGCAGGCCAGTGTCAGTCGAGAATCAGAAATACAATTGGCAAAGCTACAATAGGACTTCTAGCAAATGCAGTTAGGTTATCAAAACAATCTAGCCGATAAAGAACAACAGTTACAGGCCACAATAGAACTGCATAAGGATGACCCTAAAATTGAAGAATTCATCATAGAAGCCCTTGGCCTCAATGAACAACTCTTACAATTAGAAGAAATTCTTTTCCAAAGGATCTCGCAATGGAATTCCCATTACAAAAAAATCGACAACATTACAAATGAAGTCGTAGACTTCCACTTGATTATGATTTAGTTTTTAAGAAAGTTTCTGACTTTGTGAATTGGCAGAAGTCAGAGGAGGGAAAAAGAGTAGAATTGCCTAGGATCGATGAATGCCACAAAGAAATGCTATTTTTGAAATGGGATGCACAGCTCAAGGAAGTAGACCAAGCAATGGAGGAGGCAACAACAATAGTAAGCAACATCATTGACTACATCAACAAAAATTTGCATAAAGCAAATTTAATATCAAAAACCACTCCAGGATTCCTCCAAAAGGCATATCAACTGCAAACAAGGTGGAAGCAAACGATAAAAGAAAAGGCAAAGTCAATTAAGTAGATAAGCAAGTTAAACTGGGACACTTACTCGCAATATCTGGTAAAACCACATAGCCAGTGGATGAATCTAAAGTGCCTCATAACCTCCGCCGAGAAGATAGCACTAGCGCTCACCGATTCCGTATTCGTAGGTCAATTGAAAGCTGAGGTCAACCAACTGACACTCTTGAAGCCCATGCTGGACATTTGCAACTTAAAAGAACAGATACATGATTTACCATAAATACAATTTTAGTTAGATTTTAGTTCATTTTTGCTTTAAATAAGGATGGTCATTTTGAACCTCCTCATCTATTTTCGTAATAACTATTTTTATTTTTCATTAGAGTAGTATTTAAACCCCTCTCATGCATTTAGAGAGGGTTCTAGAAATTTGTCAAAAACAATTCTTCATAACGTGCACTTTTGCCCCCACTGAGGAGGTTTTGATAAATGAATGGAACGAGATTTATTTATATCTGAGTTTGATGTCTGCTATTGAAATGCATTTTGTACTCTTAGTCGATATTGAATTATTTGAAGATAAATCTATATTGCTGAAGCTCATGAGCAGGATCTATTATTAATGGTACTTTTATCTCTTGATACTTTTTGCTTATGTGCCAAGTGATATATTATTTTCAGTTGTTTATATATGAAATCTTGAATACGATGACAACTATTATTTTTATGTTAAGTGTACGAATGACTTATTATGCGATATGTTTATCATAATTGTTTTGGCTAATTTCTTATACGAAACAATCATATTTAGTGTATTCTTTTCTCATAGTGATTGAATGATTTTTATTACCAATCGCTGTTGGCAATTATTTTAGATTGCATAAGTGAAGTATTACTCCTGGGATAGTTTAGAGTTAGATGTTTTCTTTCATTAGAATAAAATTGCATATGTTAGAATAGATTTAGAACAAAGCATTCTCCGCATAAACCTTTAAAAATAAAAAACATCATTCCCTTAGTGTACCATCATAAACAAATTGGGAAACTGGTCCCATCACCCCCAATCGGAGCACTATTCCAAACTGAAAAGGAGTTTCTTTCAAGGTCCGGAACGGGTGGTTATCCCCCTTGTTGTAGACCCGATTTTTCGGCCTTCAACAAGACCATAAAGGGATTTCTTAAGCTGACATACAAGGTTGGAGTCTGTTTGTATAAATCCAGTAGGTTGTTCCATATAGATTTCTTCATACAAGTCCCCATGCAAGAAGGCAGTTTTAACATCCATATGATGGACTTCCCTTTTGAAAGAGGCAACAAGGGAAAGAACAAGGCGGATAGAGTTCATTTTGGCAACAGGGGAGAAGGTTTCAGTATAGTCAATGCCTTCTACTTGTGAAAAACCCTTAGTAACAAGACGAGCTTTATGTTTATCAACTTTTCCATCTGGTCCATACTTGGTTCTGTAAACCCATTTTCATCTAACAAGTTTTTGTCCCTTTGGTAGAGGAACAACATCCCATGTATCATTTTCCAATAATGAACAATATTCTTCATTCATAGCTACATCCCAATCTGGATGGCCTGAAGCTTCTGCAAAGGTGTCAAGATCATAATTCGCTAAAGCTTGAGCCACTAAAGAAGAGGCTCTATCGAACTGAGAACGTGTACATCGTTGATCTGTAGGATCGCTGGAAAGAGCATCTGCTACATCCCGGGTAGCACAAACCCATTTTGGAAGTTGAGGAGCTGAAGGAGGATTCTGAGAAGGTGGGGGAGGATTGTCATCCTCGCTGTCATCACCTGAAGAAGGAATATTTTCAGAAGTAGAAGGGATAGAGAGATGTGGCACATCCGCCGAACTAGGCTCATAAGCCGATATATTTTCAAAAAACTTTACATCTCTTCTAATGATAACATTTTTGGACTTAAGTGGAATAAGTCTATATCCTGACATCTTCAGAATATCTAACAAAAATACCTTTTTCACTCTTAAATTCTAAAGCTTTATGTTTCTCATCTGGAATATGGGCCCATGCTTCACTTCCAAAGACACGAAAGTGACTTACATATAGTTTAATTGAGCTCCATGTTTCTTCTGGAGTGATATTCTTTAAAACCTTAGTAGGAATGTGATTTACTATGTGATTTGCACAGTTAATTGCTTCTGCAAAAAAATTAAGACTAAGTGCTTTGTATTGAAGCATACAATTAGCGATTTCCTTTAAGTTGTGATTCTTCCTTTCAGCTACACCATTTTTTTGTGGAGTATATGGAACAGTGTGTTGCATTTGAATTCCATTCTCAGTGAAAAAGTTGATGAATTTGTTGTTAACATATTCTCCACCATTATCAAAACTTAGCTTAAGAATTTGATGTCCAGATTGGTTTTCAACAAAGGCCTTAAAGGCCAAGAAAATGTTAAATACTTCACTCTCGAGTTTTAAGAAGTATACCCAAGTGCGTCTAGAGAAATCATTAATGAAAGTTAAGAAATACTTGTAGCCAGAGAATGAAACAACTGGAAGTGGACCACATAAATCACTATGCACAAGCTGTAAAGGGGCTGACGCATGCCAAGAGACACATTTTTCAAAACTATCTCAGATATTCTCCAAGTACACATCTGGAACAAACACCATCTCTGCAAGATACCATTGGAAGACTTGTCACCATATTTTCTTTACATAGATTTTGAAGGGGGCGATAGTTTAAGTGACCAAATCGCTCATGCCAAAGTTTGCTTACTTCATCATTAAGAGCAACAAATATCGAGGGAAGATTTGGTGACCCAAAGTTGTTAAACTTATACAACCTTGTAGAATCATCCGCAATGCCAGTAGCTAAAATCTATCTAGGATCACTTAGTTCCTTAATTACAACATTGTGACGTGAAAATTCAACAATTTTACCTTCACCTGAATGAATTATTTGATATACAGATAGAAGGTTGCAGGATAAGGTTGGAACACATAATACATCATTAAATTGACCATTGTCTATATGAACAGTTCTAGCCCCTACAACACTAAGAGATCTATCATCACCAACATATATATTTTTGGTGTTACAATCATTTAAAGAAGAAAACATGGCTTTGTTTTTAGCCATGTGATAAGAAGCTCCAGAATCAATGAGCCACTCATAAGAATGAGAAGAAGAAGATACATTTAGTGCATATCCAGACTGAGATGCTTGACAACCACATGCAGAAAGTGCCATTCCTGAAGATGAAGATGAAGTTGAAGAGTGCTCCAAATGGATGTTATGCTTCTTCATTTCTACTTCCAAGGCTTCCATGTTTTTAAAGCATTTGGATTCTAAGTGACCATCTCGATTACAAAAGTGGTAATTTCTATCTGTATTCTTCCCTTTATTTTTATTTTCCTTATCATTTTGTTGAAATGATTTTTCATTTTGAGAATGAAATTGCTTAGGACCCTTGTTTGGTTTAGGACCATTCTTTTTAGGATACGGCTTCTTAGGATTTTTTGAATTTGGTTGTTGTTGGGTGGCTAAGGCTTTATTAGAAGAGTTTCCAAGATTAAGAAGACCAAGATGTAAGAGTTTTTCTTGTTCTCTTATTGAAGAATCATAAAAGGCATCAAAGGAAGGGGACTTGTATTCTTGTCCTTGAGAAATGAAGGCTTCTCCTTTAAAATGGAAGGTGGACACAAACACAGAGTAGGTTGGTCCCAACTTAGTAAGAAAGGAATAGATAAGGCTACCATCTTCTTTCTTAACCTTAACACCTTCCAAGATAAGTCTAAGGGTCTTGAACTTGGATAAAAAATCTTCAATGGAAGAGAAATTATTGGGGTCCAACATAAGAAACTCATTTTCAAGTTGATGGGCTCTAATTTCATTTTTAATTCCAAAAACTTTAGTGAGTTGTTTCATTACTTCATTAGGGGCATCAAGTTCTACGATATGGATTCTAAGGTCTGGAGAAATAGACATCCCTATCAACCCACATTCTTGATCTTACCTATTTTCCCATTTGGCTTCCTTATCTTCATCTTTAGTTTTTTTTTTTGGCCTGAGGCTATTCTATAAAGACCTTTACTTCTAAGTAAATCCACAATGTAGGACAACCACTGGAAGTAGTTGGTGTTGTCAAGAATAACTTGGAATGGAATTTCCATTTTAACATAAAATGAAGCTGTAGATGCTAAAAATAAGTGTTCCAATGGAAAGATCTCAAAAAAATAGGCTGATTAAAAAAAAAAAACGGCTCTGGAAACGGCTTCTGGATGAAGAATTTGTGGCTTTTTGAATAAAAGTTGTTGAAGACGCTGACGAGATGTGTGAATGTGCGGAAATGAATGATAATGTTATATTTAAAAAAAATCCCCCATTTTCCAAACTTAATCTAATTAGATCACTTAAGAAAAGATTTTATGTGACTCACTTTTATAAATAAGTGAAAGTTACTTTTACAATGGTACTTTATGAGCTACCCACTAAATTGTAACTTAAATAAAAGATAAAGAGACTTTAGAATTATAAGTGACTCACTTTTTCTAATTGGGTGAGAACACTTTTACATAAAGTGTTATGAAACCAGCTCAAGAAAAGATAGAAAATATAGATCAACGCCTTAGAATTCAGCCTCTTCGAGGGGGCAACATCCTTTACATTACATAAATGAACAATTCTTGGATGATTCAAATGAAAAAACCTCCTTTCTATATATAGGAGTCTAAGGAGTCACAATATAACCCAGCCGACCAAACAATAATAATATAAAGCCACAAAAATAACAATAGAGGGATTCTATGGGGCACAGTAATAACAATATGGGGGCAATAGGGGCACAACAATATTAATAAGGGATACAGCTACAATAGTAATGGGGTAATCACTAGTATTATAGGGACTAAACATGTTCATCCTGGGATAAGGAGTACCACGTAAAGGTTGATTTATAGCAGGTTGACCTAGGTCGGGTTGAGGTATCTGACCATGTTCTGGAAAAAGGTTGACCCCCAGCAATAGGTTGTCCTACAAGTGGAGGATAACATGGTTTTCCCCCAAGCTGGTAATAAACACCATTCAGGGTTACTTGAATTACCAGACACCATGTGAATATGTTGATCTGATGTCGTAGACACTTCAGGCATGGATTTCATGCTCTGAACATTAGATGTAGATAAACCAGATGACCAAGTAGAAGGTTGGGAAGAAGAAGTAGCTCTTGAAAAATTCCCGGGAAGTGACTAGTATCTAGGAGGAACTGATGGACCACCATATGATAGTGATTTCGGGGAGCTAGTAAATATGGATGAATCAATAGGTTCGCTCCCAATAGGAATTTCTAACATAGCTACTTCTAATGAATAAAAACGAATGCATGGAAGTGACAAATTATGACCTAAAAAACTCAAAGTTGTAGAACACCAAGGGCCGAGTCAGAAAGGAGAGAAAGGAACTCTTGGGTCAAAATTTTCAGTACTGGTAAATGGAGAATGAGGTGTCTTTGTTTCTTCGGTAACGTGGAGAATAAGGTGTCTTTATTGTAGAAAATCGTGTATATTCACAAGATCATGCAATGTATTAGAGATCAGGATAAGAATATACTTTTACTTTCATCCAGTGAAAGCCAATAGATCGATGAAAACAATAAGAACAAGAAGAAGATAAATCAATGGCACATAACACAAGATATATCTGGGGAAATCCACTGCTCAAAACCCCACTATTTTTATTGCATATATTAGAAATATGAGTGAAGATACAAAGCTTGTCCTCACTAGGACAATTCCACACAAGTATGCTCAACTCACAAGCTCATGATATATTGCATAATTCCTAGGATGAATATCATGTATTTAAAGGGAATTCATGCTTCCAAAATTGCGCAATATAAATATAAGATAAATCTTTGATGCATGCATGATATTTACACTCCAATAAATAATACAACTGATAGTACATTGTCCCTGCACTCTAGTCTTAACTGGGTCTTTCTTTGAATTGACATACATGGGTTTCTCATGAGGGAATATTTAGTTAACTGCAGTAGCACTAGTGGATGCATTAGTGCACCAACTGACTGTTAGTCCTCTATTAGTTCCAAAAACAATTTAGAACTAATTTAACTTAACTTAACTGAGTAAGCTAAGTGATCTAATTTCCAACTCAATTTAAACTCATACTGGACCCCTAAAACCTAGGGAGAACATATACATTACTACAAAAAGACTTCCAACTTGAAATTCCTAAGCTAATTAAGTTAATTAAACATAATTAACTATTTACAAGTTACTATGAGAAAATAATTTGATTTTAATTCTCACTTTAATTCAAGGACAAATTAAACTGGAATTTCTTGTTGTCATTTCTCAACACTCCCTCTCAACAAGAAATGGATTATCAGCCTCCCCGATCCTGTCTCTGTGAAACTCAAATTTACATCTTGACAATGCCTTTGTCAAAATTTTAGCATCTTTTTCTTCCATGGGAATGTACTCTAACAACATAATCCGCCTCAATACATAATCTCTGAGATGATGATATCGGATATCAATATGCTTGGACCGATCATTAAAAACTAGAATTTCAGAGAGTTTGATACAACTATGATTATTGCAGTAAATCACAGTTGGATCCATCTGCTGACCAAACAAACCAACCAATATCTTCCTCATCTAGATGGCCTCACATGTTACCTAACTTTCAGCCATGTAATTTTCCTCCGTTGAACTGAGCGCAACCAATCTTTGTTTTCTGTTGTACCAAGAAATTGTTGTTGAACCAATGCTGAAGATCCCTCTTGATGTGCTCTTCTTATTAGATGAACTCCCTACCCAATCTGCATTAGTGAAGCCTTGAATCTTCACTCACTCTATCCATTTGTACCATAATCCATACTGATTATTTCCCCTGAGTTTTCTCAACACATGCTTTTCCACCTTCTAATATAGCTTGGTAGGCCTAACCATCACTTGACTAAGTTGGTTAACTACATAACATATATCTAGTCATGTGTTCACCAAGTACATGAGTGAACCCACAAGCTGCCTATAAACAATAGCTTCCACTGCTTCCCCTAAAGTAGCATCCTCCTTCCTCAAGTTACTTGCTAGAGGAGTCTCCATGGGTTTGTTGCTCTCCATGTGAAATCTCTTGATTATCTTATTGGCATACTTTCCCTAAGACACAAACAACTCCCCATCTCCCTACCATACCTCCATGCCAAGAAAGTAACGCAAGAACCCCATGTCCTTCATCTCAAACTCTCGTGCAAGGTCCTCCTTGCAAAATTTGATCATCTGATCATCACCTGTCAGTATAAGATCATAAACATATAGTACAATTATCAACATTTTACCTTCCACCACTATGTGGTACAGGTACACATCCGCTTCACTCTTCGTGAATCCCATCCTGATTAAGTAGCTATCTATATCGGTGTACCAAGCATGGGGTGCTTGCTTCAACCCATACAACTCTCTCTTGAGCTGACACACATGTGACTCACGTAAAAAGTCTCAAAACCTTGAGGCTACTCTGTGTTCACCTCTCCCTCAATCATTCCATTAAGGACGGTTATCTTCACATCCATCTGATGTATCGTCCAACCCACCTATGCTAATAATGTTAATATAGATCCGATTTGTTAGGATATTCCGACACATAGGAATAATTAAGTATAACTTGGTCTAGTATAGAGTTAGGTAAAGTGTGTTTCTTTACTATGTACATTTGTAACTTACAATCCGACGGTCACGATATGTATGTTGGCATTATGATACAAGTATTGTCCTTGATGGAAACTCACTCAGAGACAGGTACAGGTGATGGCAACTTAATCAGAGAACAGATCTTAATACAGTAGGATAGAAATAGATACACGCAGGTTCGCTATATACCAAGTCGCGTGTACACGCAGGTTGGCTTCAGTAAAAGCACGTGTATGTGGAAAACTTATCTTTGGTCCGTGGCAGTTATTCCTTGGAAGTTGTGCCTATGGTTTTGGACCATGGTGTCTCGACAGACGTGTTGATCCCTAGT